>CM076579.1:1446722136-1447023577 GCA_034641835.2 Pinus albicaulis
GAGAGAGCCCTCTCTGAGTCCAGGAAGGCTAGGTCCTTGGGCTCCAAAGCTTGGTTTGATGTTACATCGTCATTTGGCTAGCCAATCGGCCAAATCACGGGACCCTAACACCTGATTTCTTTCTTTAATCGTTGATCAACCTCCCACACATATTCAGACGCACCTTGCTTGAAGTCCTTTACTTCTACTACCAACTAAGAGTAAGATTTTGGCTACCGGAACTGTTGCTTCAGAGCGTCTATGATATCTTGAATAGACGCATTCCCATTATGGGAAATGTATCACATATACCAATCCAATGCTCTGTCCTCGAACGCCAGGGACAACTGCGCCCTCCTCACCGTATCGTTTGTCACATTTTGCGCAGTCCAAACGGAGTCTGCAACAAACCAAAATCGGTCCATATCCTCATCCCCTACCCCCTTGAAGGTAGGTAGTCTCGAGTGCGCAGCCATATCACTGTCCGACGGGGGTGGTGGTATGGGTGAGTTCTTACCTTTGTGCGGCCTCGGCGGCGGTGTAGCTGGGGGGTCTTGCGCAGCCAGTTCTCGAAAAAGGTTATAGGCGGATCTCCCCCCCCTCGAGGTTGGTCCGATAGTATTTACCACGGCGCGTCACGCTCTCGTCTAGATCTGAGGTCATTCAATCGGTATGACTACATAGAATGTTCTTTTCACACAGTAATATCTTAATCAACAACGGTAATGTCTTCAAAAATTTGCCCCGGAACCCTTTAAAGAATCGTCATTCAACCTCAGAGTAGGAGACAAACTGATCAATGGAAAATTCTGTCACAAATCCTCCTATTACACTGTCCACCCAGTGATCTACTATGCGCGTGATATTTTTATCAGTCCTCTCCAGCTGCTGGATCAGCGCTGGGGTCCACTGAGTGACTCGCTCGTCCTTCCAACACTTCTGGAATTCTATGAGCCTAGCAAACCACTCCTGAAGCTCAATTGAAAATGTTACAAAGAATATTTCATAGCTTTCTGTAAGAATGTACCTATTTTTCCACCTTTCCGCCGTTAACTTCTTGCTGCGATTTTATTTTACCGCAAATTCCTGGATCTGCTTTTCGAACCACTCCTCAATTTCCTTCCTTTTAGGCTTCCAATACTCTCTTGTCATTACCCGATCCCTTTCTCAAAATGCTCAAGGTCTCGGCAACGGAACCATTTGTTGGCTCGAGGGGTCATGACCCAAGTTTGGAGTTCAAGGTTTGCCAACAAACCCCTATACCACTGGCCCTTTCGGCAGTGACCTGCCCGAAGTAGTATGGGTGGGTGCTGGAACCAGGTTTCCGCACCCTGAGAAAGGATAGGTAAGGAAAGCAGATCTGCATCGGCCCTGTGATACCCAGATCACCTCTTTCTACGCGGGGTCGAAAGGTCTCTTTTCCCATCCACGTGTGCTAGATCTATAATTATATACTTCTATGACAATAACACAATATTGCATAAAACATAACAGAACAAATCCATATACAACAAACACACTTACACAGATCTTTCGCAGCTTGAATACAGAATGCGCATAATGCAGTAATTACCAATGATTCGCACAAACAGTACATATAGATTCAGTTCTCAAGCAACCTTTCTTACTCATCAATTCATCAATTCCTTCTTACAATGCCCATCCCAGCCTACGCACACAGCAGCAAGGTCTGCACACAACTGGACTCTGGATCTTCGCCCACACAGCCAACAGGAGTCCTTTCCCCAAAAACCCAAATAGATATCTTAAACCACAATTTGCATCAATAGCTCTTCATTGCCTACCTTACAATTCAAAATGTTCCTCTATTTATAATAATCTAGCCTAAACTTTCCTATGGTCCGCAAAACCATGGTTTTCGGACCCCTGGTTTACCCTTTTTCCCATTACAATGATTTCGGTGCTTTGACCCACCCCAAAACCCCTGCGCTAGACTAAATATAATCAAAATTATTCAAAATTGGACCAGTTTTCGTAGCTCGTAGGAGACCCTGTTCCAACATGTTGCAATCTTTGGGGACGGTAGCTTTTAATTTTCAAGAAATTTTCTTGAATTTTTTTTCAGAAGGAAAGGAAGTTGAATTACGGGCTATTGCAGGGAAGCCGGGAAAGATAATAAGCTCTAATGTCATGACAAAGCTTCTAAAGAAAGAACAACGAGGCATAATTGCACAATTATGCTCACTAGAAGTTCCAACATCAAAATCATCTATTTTTGCAAATCTCCAAAAAGTCTTGGACAATCATTCCAACGTGTTTGAAACTCCCAAAGGACTCCCACCTATTCATGATCATTATCATACTATTCATTTGATTCCAGGAAGTGTTCCTCCAAACATCAGGCCTTATAGATATCCTTATGTCCAAAAGAGCGAAATTGAACGTATGATTGTAGAAATGTTAGAGGCAGGTATAATTCAACCTAGTCAAAGTTCTTTCTCTGCTTCTGTAGTATTGGTACACAAGAAGGATGGATCATGGCGAATGTGTCCGGATTATAGGGAGCTCAATAAGCTCACCATTAAAGATAAATTTCCCATTCCTGTGATTGATGAATTATTGGATGAATTACATGGAGAAATTTGTTTTACCAAGTTGGATCTTCATTCAGGATATCATCAAATTAGAATGAAGACTGAAGATATTCCAAAAACAGCATTTCGAACTCATGAGGGTCATTATGAATTTTTGGTCATGCCTTTTGGCCTTACCAATGCACCTTCTACATTTCAAGGGTTGATGAATTCCATTTTCAAACCCCTCCTTAGAACATTTGTGCTAGTATTTTTTGATGATATACTAATCTACAACAGGTCTTGGAAGGATCATGTTCAACATGTTGACAGGGTGCTCAAACTATTGCAGGAGAAACAATTATATGCAAAAACATCCAAATGTTTCTTTGGAGTACAAGAGGTGGAATATCTGGGTCATATTGTATCTCACGAGGGTGTTAAGGTAGACCCTAACAAAATTAAAGCCATTGAGGAATGGAAAGTCCCCACAACCATAAAGCAGTTGCGAGGATTTCTCGGGTTAACAGGGTATTATCGCAATTTTGTTAAGAATTATGGGAGAATAGCAGCACCTCTAACAACATTATTGAAGAAAGATGCGTTTTCATGGACTCCTGAAGCAACTAAGGCCTTTGAACATCTTAAAGAGGCAATGTGCCTAGCACGGGTCTTAGCTATGCCAGACTTCACAAAAACCTTTATTCTGGAATGTGATGGCTCAAAAAATGGAATTGGTGATGTTTTAATGCAAGAAGGAAGACTCATTGCTTTTGAAATTCATCAAATCAAAGGAAAATATTTATAGAAACCTATTTATGAGAAGGAAATGTTAGCAATACTGCATTCACTAAAGAAATGGTGAACTTACCTAATGGGAAGACACTTCAAGGTAAAAATTGATCATGATAGTCTTAAAAAAATTTTGGAACAAAGACTATCTTCAGAAGAGCAGCAAAAATGGGTCACAAAGATGTTGGGTTATGACTTTGAAATAATCTACAAAAAAGGGAAGCTTAATGTTGTTGCAGATGCACTCTCAAAAAAGAATGAAGAGGTGGAAGCATTGCTTTGTGCCATTTCTATTATCCAACCAGATTGGATAACCGAAGCAAGAGATGAATGGAAGAAGGACAAAGATGTATGGACACTCATTCAAAAGTTGCAGCAAGATCCTAGTACATCTGATACATTTAGTTGGAAAAATGATTCTGTATGGTACAAAGATCGCTTATATCTTTGTAAGAATTCCCAACTAAAACAAAAGATTCTTCTGGAATTGCACACTTCTCCTTTAGGAGGACACTCACGATTTTTAAAAACTTACCACAGGGTGAAGAAAGAATTTTTTTGGGATGGCCTTAAATCTGATATTCAAAAGTTTGTGGCGGAATGTTTGGTTTTCCAGCAGAATAAAGTGGAAACAATTAAGACCCCGGGACTTCTACAACCTTTATCCATTCCAAGTCGACGTTGGGAGGAGATTTCAATGGATTTTATCACAGGTTTACCTAAGTCCGAAGGAAAGAGTGTCATCATGGTGGTAGTTGATAGACTTACCAAGTATGCACACTTTTGTGCATTATCTCATCCATTTAAAGCAAGTACGATTGCTACTACATTTATGGACAGAATTCAAAAGCTACATGGAAGCCCAAGGGTTATTGTGAGCGACAGAGATCCCATTTTTACTGGAAATTTTTGGATGGAGTTATTTTCTTGTTTGGGTACTCAATTAGCTCATAGCTCATCTTATCATCCTCAATCTGATGGTCAAACTGAGATAATAAATAAATGTTTGGAAGGATATCTTCGTTGTTTTGTATCTGATAAACAAACACAATGGGTCAAGTGGTTACCTCTTGCTGAATGGTGGTATAACACTTCCTTCCATACTGCAGCAAAAATGACCCCATTTATAGCACTTTATGGATATCATCCACCATCCATCACATCATATTTAAGAGAAAATTCAAAGGTTCAAGCAGTGGAAGATCACATCGAGCATCAACAAGAAGTTCTCCAACTCTTAAAGGATAACCTGAATTTGGCACAAAATCAAATGAAACAACAGGCAGATCAACATCACAGCGAGAGAAGTTTTGATGTAGGAGACTGAGTATTTTTACGGCTACAACCATACAAACAAATGTCCCTCAAGCAAGCTAAGAAGGATAATAAATTATCGCCAAAGTACTATGGTCCTTACAAGGTGTTGCAAAATATTGGTACTATGGCATACAAATTGGAGCTTCCTGCTTCTTCGCGAGTACATCTAGTTTTCCATGTTTCATGCTTAAAGAAGGTTATAGGTGAAAGTCTTCCAGTTCAAACAATATTTCCAGAACTTGATGAGGAAGGAAAAATCATATTGGAACCTGAAGCAGTCACAGAAACAAGAACTTGACAACTACGAAATCGATCAATTTCAGAGTATCTCATCAAGTTGAAGAACTTACCCACTAAAGATTCTATATGGGAGGATGAGAATTTTATACAGAAGCACCCAAAGCTACTCAAGTGTTGAGGACAACACTTTTTGAAGGAGAGGGGCATGTTAGGTCCCTATATTACTAGTATAGTCCCTTATTGTTGTTAGTGTAACCCCCTTATTGTTATTATTGTACCCCTGTAACCCCCATATTGTTATTATTGTGCCCCTAAATTATTATTGTTAGGTCGGCTAGGATTACATTGTGGCCCCATGGACTCCTATATATAGAAAGGAGGTTTTGTGATTTGTATCATCCAAGAATTGTTCATTCATGTAATGTATTGGAGGTTGCCCCCTCAAAGTGGCTTATTTCTAAGGCGTTGATATCTCTTTTGTTCTATTTTTGGAGTTGGTTTCACAAAAGATTTCCCACATACCTCTAGGGGAGAGGTGGGGTGATCTAGTACTGTAGTTCCAGAGAGCTACAAATGGGCAGGATCCTTGAGGAATCTACCTCGTGGATCAATACCTTGGTACAGGAGCTCATATAAGAAGTAGCAAGATGGACCAGTGTTAGTTGGTGCAGAGAAGTGCCAGAGTGATTGTTGCAATGGCTAGAAGCGCCAGAGACTGAGCAGCACAAGGCAGAGTTGGCAGCAGTGCAGTTCGCACAGTGTAGAGTCAGCAGCAACGCAGAGGCTTCAAAGGGTCAACACATAAACTAGCAACATTCAAAACTCCAGTGACAGATGCATCATGATGAACACAATTGGTTTAGTATTTTGGATGTTTTTACATTGCAACAACAACAAAGTTGCAGTGCAAATTCAGTTGGAAACAACATGCAGAGTCAACAACAACACAGATGCATCATTTGCGCAGTAGTTGGTGGGCAGTGATGTCAGACATCAGTATCACAAAGGGAGATGATACAGAGTCAGGATGATGCTTCAGCAGGTTGCATTGCTTGAGCACATTCCTCGCTAAGAGGGATTGTTGATTTCTGGTAGCATCGGATGTGCTCTAGCCTCAAGAATTTGCAGGGAGGCCAAGACACGTGCATTCTCCAAGACCCATAAATTGTTTTTGGAAATTCCATCCAGAGACAGTTTAATTAAAATAATTAATTATTTTTAATGGATGCCTAAGTCTAAATTTAGGAAATTAAAATAATTACAGGGTATTAATTAAATGTGGTGTGAATCTTCTAGAAAAAGACGGCAATCGAGGCAAGATGATCTAAGCCATTGATTAGGATCTAATATGGGTCTTTGATTGTTCAACGATAATATTATAAGGAGCTCGATGGGAACTTGGAAGACACATTGAGTAAGAGATCTAGAGATCGATTTCTCAAGAGAGCAGCACAAAAGTTGTCGGAGGACTGATCCAGTTGATTTCATGTAGTGAGGGGCAGGGATAGTGGTCGATGGAAGTTTTCCTGATCTGGTGAATAAAGATCAGAGAAGGCAGAGTGAAATCCAGAGAGGTAGCTTTGAGCCACCCTAGGCAGCTCAAAGCCTGAGAGGAGATCCACAATTTTGCCGAGGAACAATCCAGATCTAGTGCTGGGAGCTAGGGTGTGAGACCAGAGGGTCAGAGATCTGAGCATTCGGCCAACAAATCAATTAGTCATAGGAGTGACATAGTCCCTATGAGTTGTGACGCAAAGGCAGCATAGTGACTGCGCAAAGGCAGCTTGGGGCTAGCCATTCAGAGGCTGGATTAGTGTTGGACCACCAATGATAATGTGAGGTTAATTCTCACTTCATTTATGCTAGTTATTTTCTCTATATCAGATAGCCAATAAGGCCTCCAAATATTTGTATTCAAAAACTAATGCATAATAATACAAACTCTCAACTGCTGCACTGGTTTTCCTACATTAGGTTTTTCCGGGGACATTGTCCAAAAATAACGGTGTTGATTGTGTGTTTATTTCTTTCCTATGTTGTATATTTGTTTCTACAGTATTTTGTATTTGTGTAGGTTGCACTGTGGTGTATTCAATGTTTACCATAGAAAACTGCAAATAAATTGTTAAGTTAAAATTAACAATTAGGTAAATATTTTCCAGTTGTTGTAATAGGATTCCAGTTTTAGGAATTTTCACACTAAAAACCTATAAAAGTGTCATATTATCACATAGAGCTTCCCTCGAGAGCTCCCATCTCATCACATAGAACCATAAATCCTGGAATATCTATCAAAATGTGACTATAATACTACCGAGACTCCTCCCATCAGTGAAAGTCCGTAACGAGCAGGGGACCTTGGTTGAGGTGACAATGGGCCATTTTCCTTTTGTTTTCACTTAGTCTAGCTCTTTGTCCTATAGGATTTCCCTCCTTAGGGCCTGCAAGATGTTGTGGTAACAAGGTGCACCTTGTAGAATGATTCTTAGAGAGCTAGAATTCAACATCATCATGATGAACTCTTGATGCTCACAGAAGGTGGGATTGTATGGAAGAGAAAATGGTGAAGTTACGGAAGGAAGTTGATTCATTCCAAAAGAGGGTTGAGAATAAAGTTCTTGATCATGGAGAAGGTTTTCCAAAAGAAAAGGATGAGCCTAGTCGTGTTGGAGAGTTGGTTGTAGCTCGCTCAGGGATTTTGGACGGGAAGAGTCAGGTGATTATTTCTCTTGCGTAGATTGAGATGGATTCTTGTTCACCTATGAGTTAAATGGATTGGTATTATGTGAAGATTGTTCTAGAAGCATTCAACCCCAGGTTGGATGGTGCAATTGTTCGGGACAAGGGGGTGGATGAGACATTTATGTGATGGATGAGTTGTGGTTGGGAATGTTAAGGAATTGGCCTAGTGTCTGACATGACTCGTGGACTAAGGTCGTTTAGGTGAGATCACTCAAAGCGGAAAGGCACAACAATAGATGAGTTGTAGATTGTCAAAGAGTTGTTTGGACTGCCTCATTAAGACTTTGCTGGAGCGAAGATGAGATATTGGTGGACATATGAAGGGGTGGGGACCTTAATGAAGGCATGAGCTAGTAGGGAATAAAACATGATGATGTTGGCTTGAAGGAGCCTAACATGGTGTTGGAGCTTGTGATAATGTTAGCTTAAAGGAGCCTAAGATGATGGATGACAATTGCGACTAGTGGAGCCTTCGTGTGAATGTTGATAGTGGTCTTTTGATCCAGGTGGATATGGGTGGCCACTCGCCTATTCTACCCCCAACATTGTTTCTTTTTAGTTTCCTTAATTCTAGCATAACTTTCTATTTTGGCAGTTTTTTCAGGTCCTAAACTCTTAGATCCGTTTTGAGATACTAAAATATGTTTTATGGGAAAATTGAGACTAGAAAAGTGCCTGAATATGTTTCATAAATTCCATTTTTTTCTTCTTTGAAACAAATTATTATGATAGCCAAAGATAGATTGTATTCCAAAGTTATGACACCGAGAAGTTGGCGTTCCAACTTACCCTAACGGGGCCCAAAATCGTTAGCACTTAATTTCCTAGGGTTAGGGTTTCACACTTCTTTGTGATATAAAGGCCCTCAAGCCACATTGTAATTCAGTTTAGAAGGCAGTAGCTGCCACATCTCTTCTCACAAATAAGTTACCATCGCACGAGCTAATTTATTTCCATTATGCATGTAAACAATTTTCAATACTTTGTTATTAATGAATTGAAGTTTTGTTTTTGTTGTAGCTCTATGTTTTCATTTATATCTATATTTCATTTCGTTCTTTCATAAATCTAGATCATCTTGGAACATTTTTTATTTGTTGAGGATCTTGGGTCAGTAACTTGTGAAGCTTGACTTTGGCATAGTGTGTAATGTGTACCTTTGGACATAGTATGGGTTGTGTCCCTGAGGAGTGTACTTGACAGACGGAGATAGAAGTGAAATTGGGCATGTGTTGAGTTTGAAGAGACTTATCCATTGCGGTATGATTTTGGATGAGTGATGGTTAATTTTTCCATGAAGAAACTTCTTGGAGGATAACTTGTACATCTATGAAGAGTGTTGGCATGAAGACTTGGGGCAGTACATGGATGAGATTACAAGGTGAGTGGAGACTTGACTCCTCATAGAGATATGAACAACATATCCGAGAGGAGATGAGTAGTGAACATTTCTTCACAGGTCTGGATATGGAGATGATGATTGAGCTTCAATTGGAGGTCTTTTGCATGACAAGGAGCATGAAGTGCCTTTGTTCGAGATTCTTATACATATGTGCAACACTTGGACATTGCGGAAGATGTCATGACAATAGTATTGATGTTTGAGGATGTGACGAGAGTGTTGAAGAAACAACCGATAACAATGTAAAGAGGTTCATTCTCATGAGTTGGACGTGACGGTTGGACTGATCACCCAATCAGTTCAAGTCATGGGGGATATTAGTGCGTAGATACATGTTATATTTGAGTCAACATATCACAAGAGAGTTCAAAAAACATGGAGATTCAATTATTGACATGGTAGCAGTTGCAACTTGATACATTGGTGCTAAAATATGGAGGGAATGACCTTTCGTAAAAAAGTGGGGTAGTGTGGATACTTGTGACACATTGCGATTGATTGCTAATGAATGTGAGATTTTGAGGGGTTTTCTACATAAAGCCTTTCCTTTTTAATGAGAGAGCAGGGAGGAGTCATGCAATTTGATGAGACTTAAGAAGTTAAAGAGTTCATAAAGATTGCTCGGTAGGATAAACTTGAGAAATAAGGTGAGAGAATTTTTCCTAGATGATTGGGAGATGGATGATTATTTCGTATTGATGAACATAATTGATGTGAAGGTTGTTCATGGCGAGGAGGAAAATATTTGGGCCTTGACGAAGAAGCTTGTCAAGGGGCATGTTGTCGAGGACGACAACCTTTTTGATGTGGGGATGGATGTAAGGCCCTCAAACTTAGGCGTTAGAGCACACTCAAGGCGAGCCTAATTTGGTGAGACGAGCCAGTAAAAGATGCGAAGAAGAGTGTAGACAATTCGATGAGACGAGGCACACTCAATTAAAGTGGACAAGTTGAGAAGGCGACGAGTTGAGTTAATAAAAGTGGACGAGATGCAAAGGAGAGCGTGAATGAGTTGGTGAGACAAGGCGCACCCAAATGAAGTCGACGAGGCAAAACGACCGAAGTCAAGTTGTAATAACCATGAAGAAGGGGTGAGTTGAAGTAAATGTTACAAAAGTTGGGGTTTTGATGTATGGTCGACTCAACTAAGATAAGTCAGTTCACACCAAACCGTCGCGACCTTTGAAGGAGTCACACCCTTTCACAAAGGGATGACTCGTACATATTGAAGAGAGGGATGTCGAGTTAGGAAGAAATATCACAACACACACACACCACATACACAATACACAAAGCATGCAAAGAAGAAGAAGATGATCAAAGATGCTAATGGGTGCTCGCTCCTTGCAGCGAGTCGAGGAAGGGAGGTACAAAAGTTTGTCTAAAAGTTGTGGATGAAGATATTTTGATGTAGGTTTTGTTTGGTACACTATGGGGTATTAGGGTTAACGTTGTATTATTATGTTGTGGCAACGAGCTAATTAAGAGCTCGAACGAATCAAACCCAAGTTCTATTGTAACAACATAATTGAAAGTGAATTTTGGGGAATGGTTTGGGAGTTCCCCCTCCCACTATATTTATGTATAAGTGTTATGTATGGTTATGAATTACTGTTGTTAATATTGCAAAGTAGATGTAATTGTATAAAAACACACACACATAATTAAACTGAAGAGTGAAGTTAAGTGAAGTGGCTTTGTACTTTAGATTTCATTGCATACTAATTCCGAAAGTATAATATATCTATCTCACTACTGTTACACAACATTTTGTCACTGTCCCTGCAATCCCCATCCCACACATTGGAGGGTCATTTCTGTGACTTATGAAAAGTGTCATGCCTTGCAAAGACCTTCATTGCATCCCTCTACATGAAGGTAACATTCCTCTTGTTGACAATTTCCTAAACAGAGCATCAAAAAAACCTATTTTTTCCTTGGCGCGAGTAGCCAGTTCTACCCTCGCGCCGATGTGGAAGATTAACACTAGGACCCGTGCCACCTGGCGCTCTGTCTCAGTGTAATGCCCGCACCAAGCTGTTTTGGGAATGTTTTTTAAAAATAGAGGCGAAGGTTCCATTCCAACCACCTCGAGGATGAGTCATTGGGAGTGGTTGAACTGAAACAACCACGGGCTTCCTCCTTTAGTTAGTAGTTTCCACCTCCCTTGGAACACTCCTAAAGGATAGGCCTCCCTTCCACCTTTGTAGGGATCCAAACCTCCTCATTTTCCTCTATTAAAACAAGCCTTCTCCCTTTATCAAAGCTAGCTGAACAAAGAAAATTATACAGCTAAAATGTTGAACTTGGAGAACTGAACTATAGCTGAATAACTGAGTTATTGAGAAGGTAGATCAAGAAGGAACTCCATCGAGAGGTCCCTTATCCCGTCCGAATTCCCCAATGAGCTTTGAGACACGCTTCGCTCGAGCCCCGTTGGAGGAGACCGCAACGTCAGAGCATGGTTGTATCTCTTCTTTCTACCTAATAATATAAGTGACTATTGTCTGGTTCCCATCTTGTATTTTGCCTTTATCGAATGCAATATGCTTAGTCTTCTCTGACTGACTAGTAGATTTTGGATAGAATTATTATTTTGTATGTGGTTATCATTTTATGATTTGTGTGTAGGTGTCCAAACGCGAGAAGCGAAGGGATTGTGACTTGCCAAATCAGGAGTGAGGTCTTCATCGCCACCACGATTGTCGACGATAGCATTGGACCACAGGTAGGCCATCTTATTACGTCCTCTTTCATTCAAACATCTAGGAACCTACACTCTAGCATGATTCCTTGTTACTAGACCCACTCTAGGGCTAGAGGAATCGTCTCTGTCTGTAGAGAGGATTTACCTACATAACAAGTTGGCGACTCCACTAGGGATCAATGACAGTTTGCCTTTGATGTTGTTGGGTCATTTTTTGGGTTTTTTGTCTTGTTGTTTACCTTCTTGGTTGTTTAATTGTGTTTCAAACCCTTGTTCAGCCCCAGAGTGTCAAATTGACCTCTGCTCTGTTGAGTTTTTTCCCTTTTCCTTGGATAGTTGGCTTGGCGCGGTTTTCCCCTGAACAGTCGCGTCAATTGGCGCATGTTGCTTTTGTAGCACTCGCGCCATCCCCTGTTTGGCGCTGAATATCGCCTCACAGTCGCACCGACCTCTGTAGGTTTTTGGGTGTGAGCTTTTCATGAGTTTTTGGTTGATTGTACTTGTTTCTAGGTTATTCATAAGAGCCATTTAAGTGTTTTGGACCGTTTTTTATTGTTGGAGGCTTGTTTTCCTCAGTTGTTTGTCCATTTCTTATCAGTGTGACTTGAGGTCTTAGGGTTTCTGAGTGCCTTGGTGCACTGAGCCTTCTGTTTGGAGATTGAGTTTCTTGATAGTTGTCGAATTCGTTCCCTGCTTAATTTCTCTTGGTCTCTTTGATCCTGTTGAGTATGTTCATTGGTTGAATGATCATTGCTTTCTCATTTGATTTTTCTTCCTCTTACTCCAAGCACCGATTACATTTCTTGTATGGGTCATTTTGGAGATTTCTCTTTGATTTTAAAAGATTGTAGCATTAGTTTGGGTATTGTTGTGTTTGTTTCTTGTCGTCAAAGTCATTCCGTTTCAACTTTTACATTTTCTCTCTCAAGCAAGTGTTTAGTTTTGTTTTTCATGTTATTTAGTGCATTGTTTGCTCTATTGCATTGAAAAAGCCAAAATATTGCATTCTTTTTGCTTTGAAAATGAAACGTTCTCTCACATAACTAGCATTGCATAGGCTAGGAAAGAGTTTTGTTTTCTATATATTGCATTAGATGCATTAGTGGATGTTTTTGCATGATTTCACTATTCGCTATTGCTTGAAAATTTTCTTTCCTTCTCATAGATATCTTTCATTGAATGAAAATGGTATCCTTCTGCATATAGTTTTGCATTTAGGAAGATTTCAGATCCGACATACTTTAAGGCCTAGAAATTGAAACTTAATACCAGATCAACATTAAAATCTATTTCAATTAACCTAATGCAACATTGAAACTTAACGAAATATTCTAATGGTCTAAGTTAGAGATGTGTTCTGACGTCTAAAAACCTAGTAGCTGTCGTTCGCCATCTGGCTCCAGACAGCACTAGTACAGACTTGTGCTCCCCGTATCGTCAAGTATATAAAGGGAGACCCTTCTAGGTTGCAATCCTTTTATCCATAAGAAGCCGAGTCTGCCACTTTGTAACCGTGATACACCAAACACAACATTCGGGGAGACTACCTGCACGTACGTTAAGTCCTTGGTCATTTCTCTTTCATTTGATCACCAAGGTGTATATGGCAGCTCACGGAAACCTGACATACCCTCTTGCTTATAATACCTGAGCAGTCATTTTTTGATCTTTACTAACTCTTTAAATTTGAAAAAGATCCTCGAGCACTTGTCCTTTCACGCTCGTTCAAAATTGAAAGTGACTAGAGCCATCTTTTGCCTGTTTCTTGACTCTTAAAACATGAAACAACAAAGTTTGGTTTCAGTGTCGTAAAATAAACTACGCACGATCACACGCCCATTAAAAGTTGTAGCACTTGGCTTGTTTTTGTTTGCCTTGGTTTTTTTATTCTTTGCTGGAAACTTTCTTTTTCCTTCTTGTTGTGAAGCAGTCACGGTGGCGGAACCACCGGTTTCGTCGTCCTCGCTCCCTTCTGGAGGTAGTCCTTTATCGGACGGTTCATTTGAAACTCCTCAATCCTCTAGGTCTGCCGAGCTTTAGCAGCCTATTCTCCCGTTGGTCTTACCCCTTGCTACCCAGTCTCCCACTGACAAGCCAGTTAAGTTCAATTGGCCTCCCTTGGGCGCTTGGTCTAGTTTTGGGGACGAGGAAGAGTTCCCTCCTCTTACGTCGGGATCGCCATTTTTAGCTGCTGTTATACCTCCTAGTCCCTGTAGTCTTTTCGAAGACCTTACCGAGGACTCAGACATGGACATATCAGGTCCTATTGGCAGTGATGGAATCCCTGTTTCTAATGAAGAATATCAACTTTTCCCTAAAAAAACCACTCATGTGTCTGCTCAATCTTCACCATCGGTGTCACTTCCAGCTGGATATAGGTCTCTGGGTCAGATTATTACTCATGTTGCATCCATGGTAGCATCTACTCCATCTAGGAGTCTGGTCCTTCCATCATTAGGACTGTCACCGATGACACTTGCTTCGTTACTTTCAGTTACATCTGTCCCAGTTAAACCTATTGTCTCCATGGCTACGTATGCGCCGGTCACTCAGTCACTAGCGGCCTCGACTGAGATACCTGGTGGCCTTGCTTTTGAAGAGTATCTATTGGCTATTCATCAACATAACTCTCAGGTTTCTCAGCAGCCTCATGCTCCTGTTAATCTTCCACACCATTATGATGAATATGGTAATCCTATTTATTTTCCCTATATTAATCCTCATCACTATGATGTTGTCGGTACCCTCATCTATGCGTTTCCTACTCCCCATCATTATGATGAGCGTGGCGTTACTATTTATGACCCCTATGAAATCGTTCCAAATATTGGGAGGACTTATCCGATGCAACCCCCTAGCCCACAAGGACAACCCTTTCAGGGACAACCTTCAGCTTATTCGGGGTTTGCATTCGGTCCTCAGGGACAACCTTACAGTCCGCAAGCCCAACCTTTACAAGGTCAGCCTATGGTCTAACAAGGACAACCCCAGGGGCCTTCCAGTCAACCTTTGTATCAACCAGGACCTTCTTACGGTCCTGGGTGGCAAATCTATTTGTCTCAGGGACAACCTTTTGTACAATAATCGAGATCATATACCCAAACTGGTCTGAACGTTGGGCAACAAGGACAACCCTCTGGTCCTCCTCTGGGGCAACTTGGTCCATCACAACCATCAGGCCAACCTGCTCAACGGGGGCAACCTGGTGGCCCCTAGCATCCAGTCCAATCTGCTCTGCAGGGGCAACCTACTCAACCGGTCCAACAACCGGCTCAATCTGCTCAACAACAATTTTACTCTGCTTCACAGCAGGGTCCTACTTTTCAGCAGCCTGTTTAGTCTGCTCAGCAGCCGGTTCACCCTGTTTATTCAGCTCAACAGGGACCCACTTATCAATAGCCAGTTCAAACCCAAGGCATTTATTATCCTCGTGGTCAATATCGACCAGTATATAGTGCGCCTCAAGGTTTCACTTATCAACCTCAAAATCCATTGCAATATAATCAGCCGCAAGGCCATGCTTACATTCCGCTGCAAAATCCTTATGTTGCTCAGCAAGGACCTCGATGATATACTCAGAATTAGTATCCTGGTCCTCATTATCAATAGAGTTATTCAGCTTATCCCCCATATCGTCAGAATCCTTCAGGACAGAACCAATGGGGGCAAAATTTTTCTCAAATGGGATGGAATGTGAATTCAGGTTCTTATCAAGGACCTGTTATGCCTTTTAATCCTCAATTACCATTTCTCGCCACGTTGGAGTTACCGAATGTATCAAATTTAACGAATGATCCTATTCTTCACAACCCATATTGGCCTCCGGTTCCGACTAAGATTCCTGGTGACTGTCCAAAATTTGAGGGCAAGTCTGGAGAAGACTCCCAAGCACACGTTATGACTTACCACTTGTGGTGTTCCTCTAACTCTTGGGTTGACGATTCCATTCGGCTTCGACTTTTCCAACAGACTCTTACTGGTGCTACTGCTAAGTGGTACATAGAGTTCTCTTGTGGTATCTTTCAAGGACTCTTATGAAGCCGGGACGCATCTCCTCACCTCCTTGAAACAGGACTGGGCTACTCATATCTCAGACCATATTCATGAATGGAGACGTCGTTGTCGCTTGATCAAATTTTAAATTCCTAATCAGCTTCTTACTCATTGGTTCACCACCTCCTTTGTCAATCATATCGCAAAATACATCGCCATGGGGGCATGTGTAACCGAGGAACAATCCATTGCTCATGCCTAGTACCTTGATCTCGTGTACTCTCAATCGGGCATATTGTATGATATTTTGACTGACGCCCCTCGAACTGGAATTTCTAAAGCACCGGCAACCCCATCTGTTGACGGTATTATTGGTTTTGTGTCTTAGACTTCACGTAAGTCTTCTTCTTCCAACCCTAGGAAGCAAAAATCTAATTCTTCCAATGATATTTCTCCTCAGTCTAGTTCAAATTTTGGTAAAACCTCGGAGGTCAATGCCATTCAGGCCAATCCTGCGGATAAGACTTCTAAAGGTAAAAAGAAGGGTAAAGGCAAGGCCAAGGCCGATGCCCCGAAACCGTATTCGTCCAAATCTCGTGCTGATGATGGTTCACAGCGTAAGCCGAAGTATCCCTGTCTGATTTGCGATGAAGAGCATTACACCAAGGACTGTCCTCGACGGGTCGAAGTGAGTAAATTGCTCAAAGGCACTCAGGGTACTCCTGTTGTCCTTAAAGAACCTTTTCTGTCTCAGCAGACCCAGATGGTTGAGCAGTCTCAGTCATCTGTTCCATTTGGCTCTCAAGTGTTCATGATGAACGGTTCTGCATCCGTTTCTATCGCTACTCGGTCGAAAGATTATGCTGGGTCGCGCCAGGCAACAGGGAAGGAGATCGCTGATGGTCCTCCTCCCCCACCTACTTCCGACCCTCTAGAGATTGAAAGGCCCAGCGCTGAACCCGTTGTGTGACCACCTTCTAAAGGTGTTCTCCGGAAGTCTTCTTACAATCCTAATGCCCGTGCTACTCAACATTACAGTATTGTTGAGGACTTGGCACAGGCGCCGTTCGCGATGCTCGCGTTAGAAGTACTTCAAAGTTGTCCATCTCAACGAAAAGCTTTATTATCTGCGATCGACGAGATCGATCTTACTGATACTAGCCTTCTCGCTTTTGATCTAGAGAATTTTGTTCCATGACTTCCATACCAAATTGTGCTCATTATACAAGTCGTTATTAATGGTCTCGACATCCACCAAGCCGTTGTGGACGAAGGTGCATCAACCTGTATCATGTCAGCTTCTTGCTGGAAGGCCATTGGCTCTCCGGCCCTGAATTCCTCACCAAATTCTCTTGAAGCATTTGATGGAAGGGAATCAAAACCTTTGGGTTTTCTCGCAAATTTGCCGATTACCTTGAAAGGGAAGACAGTCAATGTTGAAGTAGAAGTAGTTGACGCCAAACTTAATTACAATCTTCTACTTGGTCGCAGTTGGATCCACGCTATGCTTTGTGTTCCGTCCACCCTCTTCCGTGTTTTGAAATTTCCACACGAGCGCAAAATTGTTACTGTCGATCAATTGTCATTCTTCACCTCGTCTTCCGAGAACAATGTTCTGTATGTTGATAAGATCCCTACTCCCTTGGAGAGCGTTGGGCCGAGTCTCTTCAAGGATCCATCCCTCATGGGTATTTTTCCCCTTTCACCACCAATGACTGTTCAAGTTCATATGATCTCTCGGTCCAATGACCCATGGATTATTCCTTCGCCCGAACAAGTCGCTTCATTTGGGGATTCGATGCCTCTGAGTTTGATTTAAATCGATTATTGTGAACTCATTACTGCATAGGATACTCCACCCTCTGATGGTGCTGCTTTGAACTTGTCTCTTTCCATGTATTCTCAATCCCCCTGGCTCGGCAATTCAGATTCGCCTGATCCTTTGAAAGAAGTGTTTCCTTCCGATGAAGCCATTGTGGAAACCATGTCTCTTGAAGACCTACCGTGGGACGATTGTCATCATTGTTCTTTGTTTATGCCTGCCTTCGAGGCTATGTCTACATGTCTTGAGCGCTTTGCATCTCAATCTCCTTCTCCTCCGCTTCAAACGCCAATCCTGACACATGAAGTCTTTACATAATGAAACTTGAGCAATATCACACAAACGATGCCTATTGACATTTTTGTGAAGTCGGGAATCGTCGAGAACATCCATGTGGGAGTCACTTGTTCTTCAGATGAAGTCCAAGTTTATACTAGCCTTTTCCGTGAATTCCGTGATGTATTTGCATGGTCCTACGAAGAAATGCCTAACATTGATCCTAGTATAGTGGTGCATGAAATCCCTACCTATCCCGGTTCGAAGCCTGTTCGCCAATGTCTTCATCCGGTGCACCTAGAAAGGCTGGGGCCATTAAAGTGAAGTTGAAAAACTTTTCAAAAATTGTGGTCACATGTCTGGTTATGCTACTGCAAAAGATACTTCGTGCTGGTTATTTATGGCCTTCCATTTTCAAAGACTGTATTGTCGCAGTTCGTAAATGTCATGATTGCCATATTTATCAACGCAAATTGCGTGCGCCACCTGTTCCTCTTCATCTTGTCATTACCGTTAGTCCCTTTGCCAAATGGGGCATCGATTTTATGACGTGTAACCCTCACTCGGCCAGGGGGCATGCTTATATCATCGTAGCCGTGTACTACTTCACCAAATGGGCCGAAGCAATGCCTACACTTGCTGCTGACGGTAAGACAATTGCTCAGTTCATATTCAATCATATTATTGCTAGGTTTGATGTCCCTCAAGCCATCGTTACCGATCATGGTTCCCATTTTCGGCATTATATGGTGGTGGAGTTGACTTCTAAGTTGGGTCTGCGTCATGACAGCTCAACGCCGTACTACCCTTAAGTCAATG
The DNA here is from genome assembly GCA_034641835.2 of Pinus albicaulis. Classification (NCBI taxonomy): domain Eukaryota; kingdom Viridiplantae; phylum Streptophyta; class Pinopsida; order Pinales; family Pinaceae; genus Pinus; species Pinus albicaulis. The sequence goes on from CM076579.1 coordinate 1,446,740,760, forward strand.
GCCAGGTTGAGGCTGTCAACAAAGTTCTTGTCACAATGCTTTAGCATACGATTGGGATCCACAAATGAAACTGGCATCTCATGTTATTTTCAATTCTCTGGGCATACCTAACTTCGACTAAGAGTGTGATTGGATTCACCCCTTTTCAGTTGGTTTATGGTTTGGAAGCTACTCTTCTGATTGAGTGTGAAATACCTTTGCTCAAGTTAGCTGTGGAATTACTGCCAAATAATTCTTCGGAAGAAGAGCATATCCTCTACTTAGAGAGGTTGGATGAAACTCGTCACTTAGCCGCTTTGATTATCGAAGCACAAAAGAAGCGAGTCAAAGCTCATTTTGATCAATCAGTTTCCCCTTGTTCCTTCATTGAAGGAGATCTCGTCCTCCTATATGACCAAGATCATGATAAGCTGGGGGCAGGAAAATTTCAACCTATGTGGCATGGGCCCTACATTATTAAATGTGTGTTGCAAAATGGGGCCTATGAGCTTATTGATTACAAAGGTCATCCTCTTGAACAGCCCAGAAATGGGTTGTATCTCAACAAATATTATGCATGAGTCATCCATGTGTAATAGGTGTACATAGGTGTTATTTTCATTTTTGTACATGTTTTTGGGTTTGGTGTGCTTTGTGAGTGTTTTTCCTACTTATTGGGTTTTGCTTATTGCGCACATGTCTATTACCCCTTATGTCGGTTTCCCGGATGCTGCTTCCCGCAGTACCAGGAATTTGTCTTCAGCAGCTTGGGTAATTTATGATCCTGCTGGTGAGTTGATAGATCTGCAAGGTATTTGTCTAGGACGAACTACAAACAATGTCGTTGAATATAGCGCTGTCATTGAGCTATTAACCGAAGCAATCAACCTCGGCATACGTGCATTGCTTGTAAATCTAGATTCACAGCTTGTTGTTTTGCAACTCATTAATCATTATTCGGTTAGAAATCCACACATTCTGAGATTGTATTTACGTATTCGTTTGTTGGAAAGACATTTTGATTTCATTACTTATCAACATATTCCTAGGCAAATGAACACATTAACTCATATAGTCACTAACATTGTATTAGATAGACATTTGCATAATTTGTAAAAACATCGTCATATGTAAGAGATCCATGTAAGTAAACAGATGTATATATATATATATATATATATATATATATATATATATATATATATATATATCGCATGTTTGCAACTGCGTGCATCATAACGGCAAAAAATATGTGTATGTTTCTGTTACATCCCAAGACATCATGTCTCGCAAAATATGCAGATAAAAATAAACCATGGTATCTAATCAACATGATGCTTGTGATAACATGTCACGGCCCGTACTAGCCGCCTTAGCAAGCGGTGGATTCGGCTGGGCACCCTACAGTATGTCTCTGATAGGCGCGAGGAACATCATCAAAACGTGCATAATCTGGGACTCCTCGGGTGATCCCCTCCAGGTTGCGCACTATCTCGTCTTCCTCAACACTTTCATAGCAGGGTGGAAGATTACAAAGAGTTCGCCCCAAAATAAAAAAAAACACATAATACTCATAAAATTCAAAAAAATGAGTCTTACCTAAATCTTCATCCCAATCTTCTCCCTCCGGGAGTGGGAGGTCCGAGTCATCAGTGAAATATGTGCCAGAGTAGGGCCAATCCTCCACGAAAATCAGTTGTCGACGAAGCCAATAAAAAAATTTCGGCCTCTAAGACATCTGTTGGGCGCCCCCTTCCCTTGGCATCAGTGCTGCCCATCGAGCCATTCGTGGTTCTCTCGCTGGTGGATTTGGAACTATAACCTCCTGTCGCTGAAAAATTGGTAATCGTTCCAAGAAGAACGATACCAGGATGGATCCATAACCAAATTATTTCAGTTTGGTCTTCTTGCATTTGGTTCGTTGGCGTTTCATGTTTATGGTTACGGCCTCTGCCCAGTTGTAGAGGGTCGGAGCCATGCAGTCCACAGTAAGAAGCAACTGTGTCTTTGTTGCCTCGTGCGGTGCTTGCGATCCTGCAACCCGTGTGATGGTGTGCAACACTACGCTTAGTGTCAAATCTGGGATAGTTTGTATATCAACTTTCCCACTACCTTATCCTTTCCGCGCTCCTTGACACACCCTGTCTATCACCATGGTCGTGTTTTCCATGCAGGGCTGAGTGCCGGTTAGGAGTGGTGCTGCACCTCTCCGTGACGGTCCTGTAATGAAGTACACGTCAGAAACATCAATCTCGAGTTCTTGATCTCGTAGGATGAACTTCTCTTGATTTTCGTCCCATATACTAATTAGATATTGTAGCAATTCTGGTTTGGCTCAGAGACATGGTGTTAGAAAGAATTTTAGCAAACCATAGTTTTTGAGGGCTTCCATAACTCCCTTATTTTCCATGGCTAGCTCATATTCTTCACTATGTTCCCGTTCTTTCCATTCAATGACCATTTTTCTCCTTTCTACCTGAAAATACACACATATGAATGGTATTAGTCAATTTTCATCCTTGAATTTGTAAACAATTGGGACATTTGGTGTGTATTTTTACTTGAAATTGGTTTGCTCCATCGGCGCGCCCTAGTGTTAAAAATCGGGCGGTTGGGGCAACTCCGTGCCCGAAACCTGCGCCAACCGCGCAGCCCTAGTTTTTACAATTTCTCCCCCAAAATTCAAAATTGACAAATGCAGGAATAAAGGAATAGCTTAAAATCACAAGAAGGATCTTAGCTCTTACCTGGAGTTGACAAATTGATGTTAATTGTTTTTACCATTTTTGGCATTTTATAACTTTTTCACAACCCTAATTAGGTTTTAAGACATGTTTTTCGATTATTTTACTGTATTTTTTTCGAAAAATGGGTTTTATACATATCCCTTGTGCAGCTACAAGTTTTCATGTTACAATGATGAAGTAACGAGTTATATTTTATACTTTTTCAGACTCGGTAAAAAGTCACTACTGTAGTCATCTTTTAGCTCTTTTCTGACTCTCTAATATTGAAAAGATTGTCGAGATGCTTGTCATTTTGAACTCGTTAAATGGCTGCGAAACTATATCTACCTAGTATACGTTTACCCCTTTTTCGAGCTGGGATGGATTATTTACGAAAAAGGAATACCTTAGCCTATCGCGACTAAGAGGTTCTCTCAGACATAGTTTCTACCTTTTCGGATCTGTGAGACTATCTACGAAAAGGGACTGCTGGAGTTTTATTTTTTGCCTTCTTTTCAAACTCTCTAAACATGAAAAGATGTCGAGTTCTTCCTTTGTCAGACTCGTTAAACCCTGATGACATCGGACTTCGTCATCATGACGTTATTTGAGTTCCTCCTTCCTAGGGCTCGTAAAATGTACTAGGATGGATTTGTCCGAAGGACAAACTTACAGTACAAGCATATGCTATCCCCTTCAAGCTTGTTTTCAAAAATAATTGGGGTACTCGCCAGAAATGGTGGGGGAAAATGGAACCAGATTTTAGTTGTGTTGGCAGTATGTCGCTCTTGAACATGGCACTTGTCTGCATTCGTGTCGGGTTGGGGACATCTCATTTCGTCATTTTTGCCTCCATGGGTTTGGTTAATCTTTTTTGACCTCTCATTTGCTCTTTGCCACATCATCATGACCTTAGATCCTTTGATGTCAAATACTGCCAAATCCAGTGTTGTGCTGCTGATATGTTCAAGAGAAGTTTGCCTCTGCAGTTTTCAACCTCCCTCTGATTCTCTGTTGGTCCTGATTCACAAACATCATATTCCTCTATCTTGTGTCGATGATGTGGGAAACATTATGGCCCTCCTTCGACCAGGTCACTTCTTGTCGACTTTAGCCCATTATCCAGGAATCTGATCCAGAGACTCCCTTTCGGTACCTTGGAGCCTGCATGCCTCAATGGTAGGTTCTTCGCATTTGACGCAAGGTCCACATCATTGGCCTTCGATCGACTGACTCTGTGGGTGTTCGACGCCAGATCACTGTTCACATTCCGTGGATTGTACCTTTTGTACCTTGAGAGCCATTGTCATTATTGGTGGTTCCCCTCGCGTCTGTTAACAACTTTCATCATTGGTTGGTAATCAGACGATTTTCTTGCATGTTCGACTTCAGCTCATATATTCGCATGCTTGAATTTGTACCTCTTGGATCGAGATGGAGCACAAGACCCTGGGTTTTGTCTGATAAAATCTAGGTTGCGGGTTATTTGTGGATTATCATGACTTATTGCATGACTCTTTGATTGGATGGTTGCGACCATACCTGAGTCTATTTGTTGATCTTTACTGCTGGAAGGCTACGTCCATACCTAGATCTCAGTTTTTATATACTCTATTATGGATGGTTGCGCCCATTCCACATGTTCATGTATCAGAGATATCAATTATATTTGTAATTGCAGGTTTTTCGACAGCGGTGTTTGGTTCGAACACGTTCTCATAAAGCATTTCGCCCCTCCCTCTCCCTCGGACCTCATGCTTTAGGGGGCATCTGTTACACAACATTTTGTCACTGTACCTGCAATCCCCATCCCACACATTGGAGGGTCATTTCTGTGACTTATGAAAAGTGTCATGCCTTGTAAAGACCTTCATTGCATCCCTCTACATGAAGGTAACATTCCTCTTGTTGACAATTTCCTGAACAGAGCATCAAAAAACCCTATTTTTGCCTTGGCGCAAGTAGCCAGTTCTACCCTCGCGCCGATGTGGAAGATTAACACTAGGGCCCGCGCCACCTGGCGCTCTGTCCCAGTGTAATGCCCGCGCTAAGCTGTTTTGGGAATGTTTTTTAAAAATAAAGGAGGAGGTTCCATTCCAACCACCTCGGGGATGAGTCATTGGGAGTGGTTGAACTGAAACAACCACGGGCTTCCTCCTTTAGTTAGTAGTTTCCACCTCCCTTGGAACACTCCTAAAGGATAGGCCTCCCTTCCACCTTTGTAGGGATCCCAACCTCCTCCTTTTCCTCTATATAAACAAGCCTTCTCCCTTTATGGAAGCTAGCTGAACAAAGAGAATTATACATTTGAAATGCTGAACTTGGAGAACTGAACTACAGCTGAATAACTGAGTTATTGAGAAGGTAGATCAAGAAGGAACTCCATCGAGAGGTCCCTTATCCCGTTCGAATTCCCCGACAAGCTTTGAGACGTGCTTCGCCCGAGCCCTGCTGGAGGAGACCGCAACGTCAGAGCATGGTTGTATCTCTTCTTTCTACCTAATAATATAAGTGACTTTTTTCTGGTTCCCATCTTGTATTTTGCCTTTATCGAATGCAATATGCTTAGCCTTCTCTGACTGACTAGTAGATTTTGGATGGAATTATTATGTTGTATGTGGTTATCGTTTTCTGATTTGTGTGCAGGTGTCCAAACGCGAGAAGCAAAGGGATTATGACTTGCCAAATCGGGAGTGAGAGGTCTTCATTGCCACCACAATTGCCGACGACAACATTGGACCACAGGTAGGCCATCTTATTATGTCCTCTTTCATTCAAACATCTAGGAACCTACACTCTAGCATGATTCCTTGTTACTAGACCCACTCTAGGGCTAGAGGGATCGTCTCTATCCACAAAGAGGATTTACCTACATAACAGCTACAAAAGTGCATAAGCTAGAGGCGTAGTCCAAGTTTTAGTAGTTGTAAGTTGGTTGTGCCATTACAATAAAATCACATTAGTTTCGCACACCTCGGGGCACTCGGGAAGTTTATAGCTTGGAGGGCACCTTGGGGGAGTGACACAGAGGGATCCTCATAGCCAATCAAGTTAGTCACACGAACAAATTTTCCCATTCTAGGCTCCAATTTCTTCAGAGAAAATTAACTTATTACATTTATAAACAATATTAAATTAACAATAATAATAATAATATGATCAAATTTGTGAATATATATATATATATATATATATATATATATATATATATATATATATATATATAATGGTCACAAGACATATATGTTGCAATATAGACAATAACGCTCAAAATTGTTTTAACAAAGCACACCATTTTTTTTCCCGAGGATTGAAATTAGCCTCCCTCTCAACTCGAGCGAGGTTGTTGGTACCAAACCAACTCATATGTATACTCACTTAAGATTTCATAAGGCTCAAAGCTAATACAACAATATTCATAGGTACGAAGTAATTACAACAAGATTTATCAAGGCACTATAACTCATCATATCACTAGTGGAGATTTTAACATGGGTGAGGAATATAACAACCATTTTGCCCAACCACCCAAGATAACCCCAATTGACACTTTTAATAGTTGCCCCTGAATACATTTTCTCACCATGGTCACAAGTTGGATTAAACTCTTTGATGTAGCATGCTTTTTTGCGTCTATTGTGATTGGTCCACATGACAGTCCTAAAATTTTCCATCATAATTTTTTTTATTTCTTTGTTGGTGCTAGGACATTCATGCAACATGATATTCCACCTACCCAACCATTTTTTGTTTTGCTTCATCTGAGTTTTCTTCCTAGAATCTAATTCCTCTTCCATAAGTATCTTGGGCTTAGCAGCTGGTTATCCATGCTTTTAGCCTTCTTTAAAATGCTTATTAACTTGGTCCAATGGAAAAGTACCTACTTTAGCCAAAATGATTTCGTACATAATTGTGGCTTTAAATTTGAGATTGTTAGTAATTAGTTGTTTCTGTATCCTTTCTAGCTGTCTCCAAATGCAAGTTGACATGCTACTTCCCCATACTTCACAACCGTAGAGAGCAACCAACATAACCAACAAACCAAAAAGGTTTTTCTTTGTTTTCCAATCCCAAATTTCAACTTTTTTGCACCTACTTTGGAGCAAGTTTGAGGCTCTCCATCCTCCTTGAATTCGTTTCGCTCTACAAGTCTCCCAACTGAGCATATGGTGAAAGTCAATCCCAAGATATTTGTATTCTTTCACTATCTCGAGAGGACTACCTTTGAAAAGAAAAAATGTTTGGTTTGTCTTTTCTACTTAAAGAGAAAATCATGATTTTGGTCTTGTTAATATTCACTTGCATCCCAACCTCCTCACAAGAATGTTCTAAGGCATTTAAGTTTTTCTTAATCCATGCGCTGTTTTTGAGATTAGAATAAGATCATCTATGTATAGAAGAAATTTTACCACATAGCTTGCTAGATGAACCCCTTCTCCCTCCGCTTTGCTTAACCAAGCTTCCAACTTATCAATATATAAACCGAACAAAGTGGGGGATAGAGGACATCCCTGTTTAACACCAATATTGCTACCAGAACATTCAAAAATTCCTTCACTTGTTATAATTTTAGCTCTAACCTTCTCATAAAGTCTATGAACTGCTGCTCTATACTCATTTAGGATACCCAAATCTTCCATTCCGTTCCATAGTTTGTCTCTAGGCACTGTGTCAAAGGATTTCTTGAAGTCCACAAAACAACAATAGGTTGTTTCACCTTGCTTGTCCCAAACTTTCTATATCAAATGTCTACGGGTGACACAATGGTCAATGGTAGAGTGTCTAGGTCTAAAGCCTACTTGTCCTTTTGCCCATTTTCCCTCACTTTCTGCCTAGCTACTAATTCTTTGCTCTATCATGCTCCCAAAAAGCTTTCCCATGGGGGTGTTGACCATAATATTGTTGTAGTTAGAAGGGTTATCGATATCTCCACTCTTAAAGAGAGGAATGACCACACTAGTAGTCCACTCTCTCGGAAAGCCGTCATGGATGATCCCATTGAAAATTCCTTTTAAATGAGGAGCAAGGAGCTCAACACCCCATTTTAGGAATTCAAATTTAAGCCCGCCTATGTCCTCTGCTTTACCGCTTGCTAAATTATTTATTCCCTGCTTGATATCCTCTATCAATAGTTCCACTAAAGTGTTCACTATGGGGGGAGTATCTTTCTCGTGCACTCACTCATAGAGGGGCCTCACATACTCCCACCATTGGTCATCTGTAATATTGTTTTCAGTCTACTTTCTCCTTTGTTGTAGCTCTTTCCAAAATCCCTTGGGGTTGTGCTTTCCAGGAGAGATTAACTCCTTTCTTATTCAATTTACATTTCTTTTTTTTGTACTAATTATTCATATTTCTTCTTGTTTTCTTTGCTCCACTTTCTCTCTTTTAAAGATCTCCAAGTTGCCTTGGATTCTTCATCATACCATGGATTTGCCGGAAAAGTACTTGCAACTCCCTTCTTGGGGTGGGACCTTTTGCATGCACTTAAGGCCTTGTGAATTGTTGGGATCAAGAAACTGTAATGAACATGACAACCCGCCTCAATGGTTGTCTTATCTGCCACGCCATGCTCTATACTTTGAAATTGCTGCTTAAGAGCAACATTGAATCTTTCCTTGTTTTTCTAATTTATGAGGAATTTTCCTTTGTAAAGAGCTTTCTTTTGTATTCCAAGAGTTTGCCTATTGTGTGGACTACTATGGACAAAATCCATCTTAACAAATAGAGGGGCATGCTCAAATTTCATTTTGATAAGACAGTCCCCAATATGGAACTTCAACACTTTAGAGGTGAAACTTTGAGAGCAAATTACATAATCTACCACACTTTGACCATTGTAAGTTTTGCATGTGATACCTCCTGAAGCTGGGCACCTTCTCATTCCATTGCAAATAACCATGCCAAACAAACTACAAAGCCCTAGTAATTCTGCCTCAAAGTGTGTCACACCCCCAGTTTCATCTTGTGAATTCCTTTCCCAAGGTTGACCACCCCCCTCTTCCAACCACAGGGGATTGTTTTCTCATCTTTCTTCATTGCTCAACTCGAGGGATTGGTTGGTTGTTATCCTTGCGTTAAAGTCGTCTATTAACAATATTTTCCCACGAGGGCTGGAAAAGATATATCTCTCTTCAATAAGACATACAATTTGTTGTCTAAATTTCTTCTTTTATAGATTTTTGAGTTTTTTGAGCAAAGTAACACACAACCAACCTCAAAGTAACCTCTTTTTTTTTGTTATTTGCAGCCAAATGTATTGTTTATTGGGATCCTTCTTTTTTTCTACTTTTACAATTCCACTCCATTTTGCATTTATTAACACTCTGAAATCCCTCGTGTCCTTTGCATGTCTCATTCCTTTTGTTCCAAACTGAATTCTTCTTATAACCCTCGAAATCTGGAACCTTGTCCTTTGCATGTCTCATTCCTTTTTTCACCTCTAAACTCAGCATTTGATCAATAAGGAGATCTTGTTTCGCGTTTAGAAAAAAATATATTTAATTGATTTAAATTCATAAACAAGATTATCCAATCAGTAAAAAATTAAAAAATTAAAAAAATATACAAGTGGCCATCCTCAACGCGCATCCATGTCCGTCTGTGAAAAATGGCCTTGGCTCTGAGGGCTTTTGCGCCCCCGGTCATATGCAGCAGCCTGGACAACAGTCATATGCTGAGAGCCGCAAAGCTCGCAGACAAATCAGCTGGTATCACCGCCCCGCATCCAAATGCAGGGTGCGTTATTGCCCGCGGTTCTAATATTGTCGGGGAAGGTTTTCTGTATGCCCAAGGAACCAAACCTGCGGAAGTACAGGCACTTGAAAATGCCCGGGAGCTAAGCAAGGGGGCTGCGGTTTATCTGAACTTGGAGCCCGGGTATTGCCATGGCGACGACAGTTCTGTCGTTGCCCTCGTGCAAGTAATTTTGATTTGTTTTTTCAAATATTTTTGGCTCAATTTTCCATCAATTAGGGCTCAAATGATCTCCGTGTATCGGTGTATCAGTAATGAAAATGGAAGGTTATGCTTAATCCAACGACGATCATATATTTAAAGCTTGAACATAAAGCTTCTGTAAAAATTTCAAATTTTTTAACTTAAAAGTCTAGAAGAACAGTTCGTCGAACTTGGACTCTGCGAAAACTCGGCAAGGGTCTGAAATTGGAGAGTCAGGAGGAACTCAGCAAAATATCACTAGTCAAGAATGCAGAGTTATAAAAAGAGGCAGAGAAGAAGAGGTGTATTAATATGGAACAAAATCCAAACATACGGATATGCCATTGTGGAGATTGCTAATCACGTCACGTAGAAAACAACTCTTGAGAATATTAGTATTGACGTGCAATGAAATCTCAACAGTGGGATATGGTACTTGGGAGATAACCTGTAACATTATATAGAGAAAACAAACCAAAGAGGGTCCACAAGGCTTGATACCAAATCTGCCAGTGATGTTAGTACTGGAATGAGGGAGGATGCAGATAAGTTTTCAGTGACTTTTCTACTGCAGCTGTTGATTTTTTGGTGTGGTCTTATTTGTTCAGACTGCAAACGATTGGCAATTTTTTGTGTAGTTTAATTGCTCCAAGCAGAACTCGCCGATTTATCCACAAGTTCTACAACACTTCAATCTGACTCGTTGAAAAAAAAAGAACCAACAAAATTGTCTATTTTAGAGCCTGGAAAGGAAGTTTTATTTTTTATTTTTTAGTTTTTGTCAGTGAGTTTGATTAATAGGCCGGCCATGTCAACCTTCAGGTTAGTTGCAGTTGGATTTCTGCCCTGGCCGCATACAATCAGCTAGGTAGTTTGTTGTCTTTGAACCAAGCAGTGCCCTACTGCCTTTCCTAAATAACTTCATATGTTGGAATTTATGGGAAGGGTAGTCAGCAAATTACCAATGCAGAAAATTTTCTCATAAAGATCAATCGGAAAATCTGCAATAACTTAATCGAAGAAACATTCCATTTTATTTATTTACTATCTTGACATGCAACTTGAACACCCCATTCACATATCGAGAGGCTTAACAACTTTACGAACTAATAATAAACACCCGCAACGAACATAGAGAGAGCCATTTGGCTTAGGATCCCTTAGTTATCTTACTTCTAAGTCTTATAGGGGAAGCCTCGCTTGTGGGGATAACATTTGCCCACAAAACAATAGGGGAATTTGCTACTAAGGTGATGGTGGTGGTGGATCACATTTTTGTTGGGAATCTAGTGTGGGCCAGCAGTAGGGTGCTAGATTTTGCAGTAATAGTGACAATACTGGGTAATCTTGGAAGGGGTCCAGGAATGATCATTTGAAATTCTCCTTGCATCTAATGCCAAAGAGAAGAAACTAGTAATGGGTGTCTGACCATTTGATCTGGAAACAAATACGTTCTTGTGCTGGAACAGATTGGAATGGGTATGGCTTTTTGATCATGGTGAGTTGTCCCCTACCAAAACGGGAGGAAGTGGTTGTGCTGACCTAATGTCCTCTGTATCCCTGGCTGGGTTGTCTGCACTAGGCTTATTAGTTCCAATACTAGAGATAGGCTCAAAAGCTATTTGTAAACCATTGGCTCTTTCTCTCTTAAATATATATTCCCAGTTTGATTCATTTGCTGTTTTCAACATTAAATAGCATTGTTTTATACGAACATTGTCTGAATTTATTAGATTTAAAAGTTTATATCTTTGACTCTTTTGAAGTTGGGACAGATGGGCAGGTTAGCGGCAGAGGGAGTAAGCAAAGTGACTACTTTGGATATAATCATTTTACATGAAACCTTGAATATGTATAGAAACATTAAAAGGACTTACGTTCTAAACATGTTCCCTGAAGGCTTATACATATCCAGATTTGTTTTTTCCATGTCTAAGAAAAATTTTCAGTAGATATGTTTTTCTGCATAGGCTTTGCAGTTTGACTTTAGGCAAATTAGCTTCGCTGCTAGGAAGAGTCATTATTGTTGGTTCTCTCTGCAAATGGATAAGCTTCTTTCTATCTTATCTGGCTTTCTTGACATGGGTCTATAAGCTATGGATTTGAGAGTTCTAGCTAGATCCTAATTTGGTCTTTCCTTTGAAATTTGGTTTCACCTGATATTTGGCCGCAATGTTGGTTTAACACAAAGTTATCTCGACGAGAATCAATGTGGCAGTTTTTAAATGCTAAGGTTTCTTGATACAGATCAATTTTACTTTATGATTTTGGCCATGCTATTGAATAGAGTATTGAATTTCAGCAAATTTACTCATGATAGGGATCTGCTATTTGGTTTTCAGGGAGGAGTTTCCAAAGTGGTCGTTGGTCTTAGACATCCCTTGAAACACTTCCGAGGAAAAGCAATTGAAGCACTGAGAGATGCGGGTATAGAGGTGAATGTACTTGGTGAAAATTTGCAAGGTAGAAGCATTGAGGTGATTAAATTTCTGACCCTTGGCAAAACTGTGTCTTGATCTGGTTTTCTTTTCTCTGGTTTCTCAAGTTTATCTCTATTGTTCTGCTGTCCTCAACTCCTATTAGACTGAATAGTTTCTTAGGTTCAATACAAGTGAGCAAACTTATTGATGCATACTCTAGCTCTGATTACACAAGGTACTGCAGTTGAACTGTTGTTGCAAAATCAATGAATCAAAAGGTGCCTGAGGTTCAGTGGAAAACAATGGGGGTTTAGAGCAAATATCCTAGAAAAAGAAGTTACCACCTGAAATAATTTGTTACTATAACTCACAAGATATGATAAGACTTAGTCTAGTGAACATGTATTATATATGTACTTTATCCTTATCTCTTTTAGGTGATTAGTGTAAATTCTTCACTCATTGACTATACTGTCTACTACATCTCTGTGTTTGTTTATTTCTGTATTCTGTTGCGTTCCTGCGTAAGTCCGGATCAATGGTATTAGAGCGGTTTGCTCTTTCTCTGATTTTCTTTGCATGTCCCCAACGAGGTTGAGGTATAAGGAGTTAGGGATTGAATTGGTTGAACCTTTGCAAGACCTGTGAAAATTCCTGGATTTGACAATCTCAGGAATCCTACTGCAACTAACTGAATTTACTTCTCCTATTATGTAAATTACATTACAAGATTAATTCAGATTTCTTCATGAATTACTGAAGCAGCCAACACTTAATACTTTATTATTATGAAACAAGGAAATTGAGCAAGAGTTAAATCACACATAGGACACTTTATGATTATGAAACAAGGAAACTGAGCAAGAGTTAAATCACACATAAGACACCTTTATTTTGGACTAAGTCTCCGGAAAAACCCAATGCAGGAAAATCGGTGTAGCAGATCTGAGGTTTTGTATTATTAAGCAGTAGCATTTTTGTGAATACATTGCTGAATGCCTCAAGGGTTATTCAGTTACAGAGAGAGAAATAATGGCAGAAAGAATGTGAGTTTTACCTCACTCAATCACTGGGAAAACTGACTGATTTGGTCAGTGGATGAGGCGCCCTTGGCAGGCTCTATGCTGCCACTACACAGTCCCCGCGTCACCCTCTCTGGGCACTGCATCACCCCAGCTATGGATCAATCTGACTCCCGGAATCTCAGATCTCAGCCTCCTGGTCTCACAGCTCGGCTCCCGGCTTTTGGAACTGATCCGACAGTAAAATATCGAAAACCCTCTCAGCCACTGCGCAGCCTCTGCGTAGCCTTGCATGGCTCTGTGCTGGCTCTCCACTGGCTATGCTGGATGTCTTTCTTCCTCTCTCTGTTGATGATTCTCCGGCTGAGAAAATCACTCTCTCCGGAAGCTACTCTGCCCCTCTCTACGTTGGAATCACTTAATTCTGATCTTCGTCTGAGCACTTGCTCCGTCAGAAGAATTCGATCACTTGATTCACTTGGTGTGTCTTTCCAAATGACCTTCAAGCCTTCCTTTATAGTTTTCTCGTTGAGAAATCAATGACCGAGATTAGATCTCTAATCAACGACTAAGATTATAACATGACTTGATCTTCGCTTTCTAGATCTTTCTCACTTTGTTTTATTAATACTCTTTAATTATTTAATTTCCCTAAGTTTAGACTTAGGGTCCCTATTAAAATAATTATTTTTTACAATAAAACATAATCCGAGGGGAATTTTCACAAACGGTTTATGGGTTCTTTGGAATACCAGTGCCTAAGCCTCTCCACAAAATTTGAGACTTAGAGCACTTCCGATGCTACCAAAAATCAACAAGACCAACCTCGCAAACCCCGACAACCTCCCATGGCAGAAGAAAAGAAAGACGAGGGAGCAGAAGATCCTTTCAAAATATTTCTCAAAGAAGCCCTCGAGCGACAAAGGAACGCGATGATGGACAACTTCGCCCAGATCCTTCGACGGATGCCCATAGATGACGCATCTTCATCCGCCAGCCACTCTGGAGGTGCCACTCCCTTCAAGCTACAAGTCAACTTTGACATTCCCATATTTGAAGGCCAGATAGATGCAAACGCTGTAGATAGATGGTTAAATTTGTTGGAAGGATATTTTTCGGTTCATGATTTTTTCAATCGGGAAAAGATTACTTTTGCACTCCTCAAAGCCGCCCCCCATGTCAAGGATTGGTGGGAAACCTACTCTGAACATAGGGATGAGAGAGAGCCCTCACTGTTTTTTAGTTGCACCCACATGGAATTCTTTCCGAGATGCCATCAAGGAACAATATTACCCTGTGGGAAGCTATGAGGACAAGTACATACAATGGATGATGTTGCGACAGTAAAGGGATCAAGATGTGCATGAGTTGACGAATCTTTTCCATACCCTGTGCACAAAGTTGGATATCAAAGATTCAGAAAAACTTTTGGTTCTCAAGTGCTGTAGTTGCTTGCACAAATACATTGAGGAAATGGAGTTCCTGGACATCTCCTCGCTTGGTGCAATATACCGCTATGCTGACAAGATTGAGTAGAAATTCAAGTAGAAGAAGCTAGACTTTGGATCTGCGAACCCAAAGTAGAGCAAAGGCGCCCCCAAGCCATAGAGCAAAGGGCAGAGTCAGGCTGCAACCCCCCAGGACAACTCCTCGAAGCTGCAAGCCAAGAATAACGGGAAGGTGAAGAAAGACACCGACAAGTGGTGCGAGTTTCATAAAACTCCTTCTCACAACACAAACGAATGTCGCATAAAACAAGCATTGGTGGATGAGCTGAAAGACTCAGAGACGAATGCATGCTCTGATTTTGAGCTAGAACCCGACAAGGGAAAGCGGATCATTGACGCAGAACCCACTGCGATGGTAGCCACCACCAAGCTCTAAAAGGTGGAACTTGAGGATCCAGAGGAGGGGGAGCGCCTCTTCCACTCGCAGATGTGGGTAAAGGGGTTGCCGGTGTAGTTCATTATTGACAGTGGGAGCCAGAAGAACCTGATCTCAGTTGAGGTCGTTAAGAGATTGAAGTTGCCGACAACACTGCCGCCATAACCGTACACCATAAGGTGGTTCCACCAAGGGCGAGATTTCCGTGTCAGCCAGCAGTGCCGCTTGCCTTATAGCATCAAGCCCTTTGCAGATGAGGTATTGTGTGACGTTTCCCCTCTTGAAGTCTGTGATGTTTTATTAGGTCAACCATACCTATGGAAATGTCATGCTGTATATGAATCCAGACCTCGTTCTGTTATTATTACTTTGGGTTAGAAGTTGTACAGGATACCAGAGGTAGCGTCGCCTATCGCCTTTTCTTTGAACTCTGCTAAACAATACAGTAAGGTCATTTCCCAGATCGGGAAATTTGTCTTCCTTATGATTTGCTCTCAAAATAAGAGGAAGATTGTGGCCACATCCATAGCCTCCAGACAGGGCTTCTCTGCACGGCAACAACAGATGGACAAGGTCGTGGTGGAGTACAGGGACATCTTCACCTCGCCCACAGGGGTACCCCTACACCGTCAGGTCAAATACTCCATCGATCTGACCCCGGGCATGCCGCTACCCAATGGACCAATCTATCGATGCTCTATTTTGGAGAACGATCAAATTAAGAGGCAAATTTAGGAGGTATTGCAAAAAGGGCACATTAGGCCAAGCTCCTCACCTTGTGGGAGCCTGATCGCGTTGGTATAGAAGGACGAAACCTAGAAGCTCTGTATTAACTATTGGGCACTGAATAAGATCACTGTCCGGAATAGGTATCCATTTGCACAGATCGATGACCTTTTAGACTAGCTCAAGGGGGGACAAATATTTTAGTAAGATTGACTTGAAGTTTAGTTAGCAAGATTGATCACTGGTCATGCCTTTCGGGTTGACGAATGCCCCCGAAACTTTCATGAGGCTGATGGACGACATCTTACGACCCTTCACCAACTCGTTCGTGGTAATATATTTGGACGACATCCTGATCTTCAGTTAGAGTTGGGAAGAGCACCTACACCATATTCGACAGGTCCTGCAAACCCTACGACAACACAAGTTGTGTGCCAATTTGGAGAAATGCACTTTTGGCATGACCCAGGTTCAATATCTCGGGTACATCATTGATGAGTGGGGTGTGCATGTCGACCCAACCAAGATACAAGTTATTCGGGATTGGCCAGCCCCAACCACTCTAAAAGAGCTCCGCAACTTTCTGGGTCTTGCCAATTTCTATCGCAAGTTCGTGTTGGGTTTCTCTCATATCACTTGGCCTTTGAGTCAAGTCACCAAGGGTGGAGTGAAAGCAAAGTTCTTTTGGTTCGAATCCCAACAGAAGGCGTTTGCCGAGTTGAAGCATCGCCTCTACTTTTCAACATTGCTCACATTGCCAGACCTGCAACAACCATATGAGATTGAGACAAATGCCTCCGATTATGCTATTGGCGTAGTTCTTACTCAACAGGGGCATCCAGTGGCATATCACAGTGAGACACTTTCTGACATAGTCCTAAAGTATCCCACCTATGAAAAAGAGATGTATTCCATTGAGCAGGCCTGCCGACAATGGAAGCATTATATTCTGGGAAGGAAACGGTCATCCACACAGACCATCGACCCCTGTAGTTCATACAGATACAAGGAAAAATGCAGAACGATCACCATAAAAAATGGTCCACATACTTGCAACAATTCTATTTGAACATTAAGTACAAGAAGCGCAACACCAATAATGTTGCAGCCTTCCTCAGCCGATTGTTGGTCATGGCGCTAAACACCGTGCATGATTCTTGTGGACACGAGACTTCGGAATGGCCACAACTTTACAGGAGTGATCCAAAATTCAACACCACATATTAGATGCTCCTGGAAGGTAAGCAAGTTTTAGAGTTTCACCTCTGGGACGCGTTATTATGCCACTTGGGACACCTCTGTGTTCCTTCAAGTGAGCGTGCCAAGATGATTTGGGAGGTGCACTACAGTCGAGTCGCTGGATATTTTGGGGTAGAAATGACAATGGCAATGGTACAGAAGTATTTTATTGGCCAAACCTTCGACAAGATGTTGGGAAGTACATCAGATCCTACACTGCCTGTGCCATTGCCAAATCTACAATTAAGAAGTGAGGCCTGTATACTCCTCTGCCTACTCCTAGCCGACCTTGCAAATCCATCTCCATGGATTACATGTCGGGCCTTCCTTCTACCTGTAGGGAAAAATACTTAGAAGGGGGGTGGGTGAATCAGTATTTTAAAACTCACTTAAGCCTTTCAATTTCTTATTTAGATTTCTGTACCCTACTGTCAATAAGTGAAGTCGCGTTTGTATGCGACCGTGTTGAAGACAAATAACATATATCTAGTTAACTAAGTTTTCATTTATTTCATCATCTATTCAACTTGAACCAATGCATCATTACTTCATTAGACATTAATTAAACATTAACCATGAGCAGTAAGAGCAAAATAAACCATCACACATAAGCAACACAACAACACATGAGAACACTAGGATGTTTAGGTGGAAACCTAATGTGGGAGAAACCCATCGCTACCGTCGTCTCTGTCTTCATCTTTTATTATAAAGGAAAACATCTTACAATCTTGTACTGGCGCAACCTCATACCAGTACGCAAACACCCACCTACAGAAGGCTACAACCTTCTCTCATTCTCCAACATCCACTGGAAGGGAGCTCCAAGCCCCTGATTTCATTTATCGGCACCCACCGGAAGGGAGCTCCAACCCCCTGAATAGATTTACTAGCTACCACTGGAAGGAGGCTTTGACTCCCTTACTGAAGACTCCAACTCTCAACACTTTTGTGGATCACGTTTCATAATATTTCATACTGGATCCACCTGACTCAAAACATCAAACCTGTATGCCACTTTTCATCATATTTTCAGATTGGACCCACTTCCATCATTTAAGCACAACAACAAATAATAATTCTGAAACCAATCACTGAATTAAATCACTTAATCACTGAACCAACTGAATCAACAAATCAATCACTGAATCTCAATCAACTAATGTGTAAATTTTTGTAGATGTTCTATGCTTGATGCAACTTTACTTTTATTACAGCAATCACCCAAACAATTAAGTAAAATGCTGATAGAACATACCAGTGGCTCTATAGAAGACAAACCAGAAACAGGAAAAATGTGATGGTGCGTTACGACGGTCAACAGGATGCTTCAACCAGCAAAGTCTCCTTGATCAGCCAACCCAGAATGTGTCACAACAATCCTCAAATCAGTCACCCAGTCAACTCAAGTCAACTCCAGAAAAGTCAATGCTGTCCAGAAAAGTCAACGCAGGGCAGCAACATAAAAGTCAACGCAGCTCCAAGTTCGATCAACCTTTTGACCTCGGTTTTTGTGCCAGTAACAATAAACCTGCTAAAAATCAAAGTCTCCAACAAATCAGACCCTTTTGAATATCGTTGACCAGTGTGTTGGTCAAACTTCCTTGGAAACTCTAGCTGCAGAAATTTCGTCCTTCTTCTTGGCTGTACAAAATCGTCCTTCTTCCCACGTGTGAGCTGAAATCGTCCTCCAAGGAGCTCGTACTAAATCAGAGAAGAGAAGAAGATGTGTGATAAGTGAGTGTGAAATGCTCTCCAACTTTGACTGTATTTATATACATCATTGAGGTGTGTGACACATCTGCTGGGGGTGTAAAACTTTAAGTCCGACCTGCACATATAATTTATTATAAATAATAAATTCAAAATAAATGTTCTGCTCATCGGATTAAGATAAATTTTATATGGATCTTACCTCTGCGAAGAATCGCAAAAATATCGGTGTCTTGTCCCGAGCATCACAACATGGAGTTTGGACCCCTGAATTGTCCAATTTTAACACTCCTCTCAACTAGGGAGAACTCCATCCATCGGTGCAATCCAAACATCGTCGTCATCCCGCCGTAACCTTTCTGGGTCTTCTTTGTTTCGAACGAGAAGTGGGTTGAAGTTACAAAAACATCATCCCCCGAGTACAGCAAATTCCCATTCAGAGGTCCGAAAACCTCTATAGGACTCACAAAGAGTCTCCAACCAACCCGAAGTTGGTTCATCTGACCCGAGGTCAGGCGGAGGTCCGAAACCTCACTATACTTGATCCCAGATCAAGTGGTTGGACCGTGCCATCCTAGATAGAGAGTATGGCAAATTCTGATGCGTCCATCGGTCTTTGCTACTAGTCTCTAGCCTTTCCCATCTCATTGGCCAAATGAGAGGTACTTCCCATGAGCCCTTAACTCAATGGGTAGGATGCATACGGGGCACTGATAATGAGAGGTGAACCAACTCAAAATCACAGCGGTGGGGTCCAAGCACACCAACAAGGTTTGGCAAGCCTAGCCTTGTCGTTGCCCATAGCTCCGAGAAGCTCTCCCCAAAGCCCCCCCAGAGCTCCCAGAGCTCATCGTCCAACAGGACCCACATCATAGGGTCGTTCCACGATACCAAGATTCTCACGGAAGGTTAGGAACATGACCTTCCCCAAGGGCATAGTGAGAATATCCGCGACCTGCTCATCAGTTCCTATATGATCGAGCCTTATGGCGCCTCGCTGTACCATATCCCGAATAGTGGTACCAGCCATCAACATGCTTGGATCGTTAGTGGAACACGGGATTCTATGACAAACGAATCCCCCTCTAGTTATCACAAAGGATAACGGTGGCATCTAGCACATGCTCGAACAACTCACTAAAGAGCTTTCGCAACCAAGTGACTTCACAACAGGCCATACATGTTATAATGTATTCGGCCTCAGCGGTGCTCAAGGCTACCGACTTCAGTTTCCTGCCCGAAGCAGATCTATATGTGAAGTAGCATCCACCTGTGCTCTTGCGTTCCACCACACTGCCAGCCCAATTGTCATCAGTATATCCATGGAGTGTCACACTCCCGGCAGTGTATCTCAGCCCATGGTCTATCGTGCCTCAGAGATATCTCAAGAGTTTCTAGGCACCAACCTAGTGAATGTTATGATCAACCATGTGTTGACTCAAAGTTTTCACTGCATAACATATGTCCGGACGGATGTTCCCTAAGAACATCAGGGCCCCGACACTCAGTAAGATTTTCTAACATGGGCCCAGCAGCGCTGCCACTCAACTTCTTAAAGTTGAGTTCCATCAGTACGGACTTACAGTCCACCATACCAGAAGCTTCATAATGTATTTTCCTTGAGAAAGGAAAATTTCGTCAGGTCTCTGCTAGACCTCTAGGCCTAGGAAGTAGTGCATCAGTCCTAGGTCCTTCATCTCGAACTCAGTATCGAGCTCCCTCTTACACTGAGAGGGTCAGCACCTATCAGAGAGAGATCGTCCACATACAGCACCAGAATGAGAGGCTTCCCCTGGACAATCTTGAAGTAAAGGTTCGGATCAGCATTACTTCGAGTGAAGCCCAACTTCATCAAGTAGCTATCTATTCTCACGTACCAAGCTCTGGGTGCTTGCTTCAGCCCATAGAGGGCTTTCTTCAAACTGCAGACATGGGTGTCCCGATCCTGGACTTCAAGCCCCAGAGGTTGTTCTACATACGCCTCTTCCTTTTGAGAGAAGCTTCGGACAACAAATCTTGCTTTGAACCTTTCAGCACTTCCATCAGATCCATGCTTGATCTTGTAGAGCCATTTCGCGTTGACAACTGACTTGTCCTTCGGTCTTGGAACCACATCCCAGACATCATTCTTCATTATGGACACATATTCTTCGTGCATAGCATCCTTCCATACTTGATGCTTTACGGCTTCCTCAAAAGATCCAGGTTCAGATTGTACAATAGTACTCATGGTAGTTAGATGTCCCTTGGCATCTTGATTTCCAGGTCTTGCTTCATGATTTTCCTCAGATCTCGGAAGATCTGCAACTTTCTTTAGGGAAGCATCTTTGTCAAAAGTGACATCATGTCATATCTCAACTTTCCTTTGACCAAGTACATAAACTCTATAGGCTTGAGAGATTTCACAGTAGTCCACACACATTGTGGTCTCCCTCTTGATGCTAGCTCTTCTGCAAACGTTCCTGAACTTGTTTGTCTCATAAAAGGAACATCCTGTCAAGGATGTCACGAGCAGCATACCAGACATATCAGAATGTATTAATGCAAGACATCAAATGCTAGTGGGGAGAGGTGCCCATTGAGTGTTTTCCTTCGGCACAACCCTTACATACACCTTCATGATTATTTCCAAGATCGGGCATCCCTGTCACCACCTTCCTTGCTTCGGGAAGGGCCTTGTAATGAAGGTGTCAAAACCTTTCGGTGCCATAGTTCAGTTTGTCGGATAGTATCACATCTCATAGCTCCTAGAGGACTTCCTACGACCTGGTAGAGTGTTCCAACTCTAGAACCAATCACGATAGCTTCCTTGAGATTCTTCTTCCACATGCGTACCTTTCCTTCAATGAATGCCACATTGAAGCCTTTGTCTTCAATTGTTGATATAGACACAAGGTTCTTCTTCAATTTTGGTACATAGAGTACATCCTGCAAATGTAGGACTTGTCCTTGAGACAAGTGGAGAGTCACAGTCCCAGTCCCTCTCACGGGATATGTGGCATTATCTCCAAGAATAATTTCCAGATTGGTATCCTTCTCAACCATGTCAGAGAGTGTTTCCTTGAACCCAGTGATGTGTCTTGAGGCACCACTATCTATCAGCCAGACATCCATAGTGTCGGGCAGGGATGAAGTAGAGAGAGAAGATACAAGAATGTACTCATCTCTTTTGTCAACAGCATTAGATTCCTCATACCTGGAGTTTCTAGACCTTTTGAAAGGTTGATTGTTTTCATCAGAGGGAGCCTCCCTCTTTCCTTTGGATATGTTGTTTCCATTCCTTCGGTTGTTGTTGTCATCACTATCGGGAGAATCCTTCTTGAAAGGACATTCTCTAGCATAGTGACCAGGCCTATGACAAGTGAAACACTTGCCCTTCTTTCCTTGAGCCCTTGTTCTTCCTTTGTTCTTAGGACCACCAGAGTTCTTCTTTCTAGAATGCGCAGCATAGGCAGCATTCTTGTCATTTTCGTATTCCTTCGTTCTTGTCTCCTCTTGCATGCATCTGAATAGTAGCTCGTCAAAGTTAGGAATTGTACTATTATTGAGAATGGTAGTGTTGAATACATGCCATTCATATGGGAGTCCTCCAAGTGCGGTGAGTACCATCTCACAATCGGCTATTGTCTCCCCAATAGCCAGCAGATTATTCCTGATCTCGGTCAATTTCAGAAAGTATGTTTGAACAGACTCATCCCGGCCCTTCTTCAGATTCTTCAATTTATTCTTGAGGAATAGCACTTGGTTTACATTGTTTACCTTGAACATAAGAATCAATTTATCATACATCTCTTTGGATGTGCCCAACTCAGAGATGTAGGCCACCAGGTTTTTATGAATGGATTCCCTGATCATCAGCTTTGCTTTGATCTCCCCCTTCTTATACTTGTTTTTAGCAGCAGCAGTAGCATTGGATGGAGGTTCTTGTATCTTACCCAGTACATGGTCCATGAGATCATGGTCTTCCAATTTGAGATCTAATATCATCTTCCAGGCATGGAAGTCATCCCTTCCAGTCAGCTTGTCATTCTCCCTGAATTCATAACTTGTGGAACCCATTTTCTCAGATGGTGATTGCTAAAGGTAGGGCTTGTCTTCACCTCAACTCTGATACCATGTTAATTTTTGTAGATGTTCTATGCTTGATGCAACTTTACTTTTATTACAGCAATCACCCAAATAGTTAAGTAAAACGCTGATAGAACATATTAGTGGATCTATAGAAGACAAACCAGAAACAGAAGAATGTGATGGTGCGTTACGGCGGTCAACAGGATGCTTCAACCAGCAAAGTCTCCTTGATCAGCCAACCCAGAATGTGTCACAACAATCCTCAAATCAGTCACCCAGTCAACTCAAGTCAACTCCAGAAAAGTCAACGCTGTCCAGAAAAGTCAACGCAGGGCAGCAACATAAAAGTCAACACAACTCCAGCTTCGGTCAACCTTTTGACCTCGGTTTTTGTGCCAATGTGTACGACCTCCTAAAATCGAAGTCTCCAACAAATATCAGCCCTTTTGAACCATGCGTTGACCAAAGTCAACGCTGGTCAAACTTCCTTGGAAACCCTAGCTGCAGCAATTTCGTCCTTCCTCTTGGCTGTACAGATTCGTCCTTCCTCCCACGTGTGAGTTGAAATCGTCCTCCAAGGAGCTCGTACTAAATCAGAGAAGAGAAGAGGATGTGTGATGAGTTGGTGTGAAAATGCTCTCCAAGTTTGACTGTATTTATATACATCATTGAGGTGTGTGACACATCTGCTGGGGTGTAAAACTTAAGGTCGACCTGCACATCTAATTTATTATATAAATAATAAATTCAAAACAAATGTTCTGCTCATCGGATTAAGATAAATTTTATATGAATCTTACACCTCTCCGAAAGAGGAATCCAACAAAAATATCAGTATCTTAATCTGAGCATCACAACATGGAGTTTGGACCTAGTTGTCCAATTTTAACATAATGCAACTAGATCAAACTAAACCAGGATAGATCATATCGATGCACAACTACTCATCAATATACCAAACCAAACACTGTTACCTATCATAGAAACCAATTGCTGCTACTGCAAACCTTGATCAAGCATACATCAGATTGTATACACTACTGTTCTGAATCACACCCACGTATGTCGCGCTTCTCCTTAAGAGGATTTGCGTACAGATCTCAAAATACTAAACAATTGAGTTTGAATCACTTTCAAACTGAATCAATCACTAAATCACATATTGAAACCATCACAGACGCTGAACCAAATGCATATCACTACATAGTAGCATCATCACTAGTCAACCTATCATTTCATAAACAATTCAACTGAACAAGTACTGTCAAACACAAATTATCATAAGAGAGACTTCATCGACAAACAACAATAAACATAACAAAAATGATCAAACATTATCAACAGTTCATACTGCAAAACCCTAGCAGATATACACTACTTTTACAAAACACATCCGTGTATGTACGCGCTTCTCATGCTTGACACCTGCGTACAGATCTAAACTTTCGCAGAATGTATATGCGACTACCCAGAAGCAGATCCGCGTGTTGCGCGACTTCGCAATGGAAAACCAACATACAGATCTGTAATGATTGAGTCATACCTTCGCTGCACAACACAACATCTGTCAAACCCAAATCTTTGCATACACACTGTTACAGACACACATCATAATACCATCATCACAGATCTATCAATCCATAAACAAATTATCCAATATGTATTACTTGCAGATCTAACAGATCTGATCCATCTCCATGCTCCTTGGGGCACACCTATTTTAGATCAAATCATTCATAAATAATCCATCACTTGCACACACTAACACTTGATCTCCATAATCCTTAGCCAATACCTTAGGCCAATCCCTTAGTAATGTCAATGGTATTCTTTGACGGGATCAAATATCTGTTGTCGCTCCAAATACTGTGGGCCAATACCATGGTAAAGACCCATGGTATTCATAATACCATGGTGCGGAAACTGTACATGACTTCTCTTCACCATACCTGTGTATGTATGTGACCTTGCTTCATAGGACCTGCGTATACTTTCTTACACTTTATCTTTACCATTCTTCTATCTCTAAATTGATATTCCTTTGTCTGTCTCCCCTGTAGCATATGCATAACCATCATGTTGACATCTTTATCAAGCAGGTTGCCATCAAGGACAACCATCAAGGACAACACATTAGCCATAATGCCAACACTACCAAGCATGGAAACGACTGTGTTTTCGTGGTCGTCGACAAATTCTCCAAGATGACCATTTTGGATGTGAAAATTTCACCACTGAAATTCTATTGCAACAATTGGAATTTATTTTTCTAATTGTTAATTAATTTAACAATTTATTTGCAATGAAAAATATCAAATAAATTCTAGTGCAATCTTCACAAATAAAACTATAGAAATAATAGCGTTGGAAACTGAGAAAAATACTAGCACACATAAAAATGACACTGTTATTTTTAGACAAATGTCTTCGGAAAAATCCAACTTGGGAAAACCGGTGCAACAACTAAGGGTTTTTATTATTAAGCAACAGTGAAATCTGAGTACAATCTATGGATGCCCAATCGACAATCCAAACAACAAGAAAATATGGGCAAAATTATTTAATGGAATTACCCTTCTTCCACAAGCAACCTCGACACAACTTCCCTTTAGAAACTCGTCCTCCTGGATCCTTTGCGTCAGCCTCTGTGCAGACCCTATGATGTCTAGCCTCTGAACTGCCTCTGATGAAGTCGTTCTGCCTGTCTCTGTTGAGGAAATTGTTTCTCGGACACTCTAGAACCTCTGCCCAACCTTTGGAACTAAAAACGAATTTTCCTCCAGCTAAATTGAGTTGCTCTACTAAAGCAACTGCGCAGTTCTATGTGCTGCCTCATTGGGAATAACTCGGCCCCTTGCTGCAGCCTCTCTGGATCTGGAAAACTTCCTCCATATCATTGTCTTTGTGTGAGACCCGAAATTGAGGATTGATATTTGCAAATAATATTAAAGCTCTAAGACAAATTTCTAAAACCCAAATGAGTAATTTAATGAGTATAATCAATATTGCCTTCAAATTCTACTTCTCTGCATTATACATGTACAAAATTTATCAAATTAACTCTTGAATACTAATCTGGTTTGGTGGTTGAAGATGATTCTACTCTGTTGTGACTCTCGGTCCACTGTAACTCTTGTTCTCGTTACAACCAAAAACCACCCAGCCAAACTGAGTACAACTTCAGTACTCAGCTCCAAAGTACTCCAGATTGAGATACTTTGGCCCCGTGCCCAAAATTTCAGAACAATTGAACTCTGTATCTCCCAATCTTTCCAGTTCCTTCAACCTCTCAACACAGCTTGTCATTCTTTAGTTTAGAATTCTTTCTCTGTTCCCAATTTTCTGTTTTTTTTGTTCTTCTCTGTGTACACGGATAAATAAGCCCTCTTAGGTGGTTGTCGGCTCATCCACCACTCTCCCTAGTATACCTGTAACCTCCAAGTGTTTATAAATGTGATTACATATTTGGAAGGTGGTTTTATATATATATATATATATATATTATAACTTTAACTTTTATTTTTTGATTATATTATTTAAATATAATGAATTAATATATATATATATATATATATTTTTTTAAAAACTAATATTCTTTTTAATTATAACATTTAAATTAAAATGTATAATCATACATATTTACATTAATAGGATTGACATTGTAAATTTTATTTAAATAACTTTATAATTACGAAAATAGGTAATATTTCTCTTCTTTATGTTTTTAGGTACTTGATCCCTCTATCATTCACTTAAACATCTTTCATAAAAATTAAATAAGTATACTAGTGTAAGACATACGATGTAGGCATATGTAGCTATCATACACATATATCATGTTTACTAATACCTTTTGTTTATAATTCAAAATGGGTCATTACACTCTGCCTCTCACTAACTCTGCTTCGATCTCTGGCTCTCTAGCAATTGTTGTTGCTCTCTGGAAATCGATCTGCCAAGGAAACAAATTCTGGTGTGTCTTCTCCAAGTGCCCATCAACTTCTTCTTATAATCCTATGTTGGAATTCCAACGACCAAGATTAAATCTTAATCAAGGGCTACGATCATCTTGAAGTCGATTCGTGTGAGTTCTAGACTATTCTCACCTTGAATTAATTTATTATGATTAATTAACCATATTCCCTAAGTTTGTGACTTGGAAAATACTTAAAAATCGGCTAATAATCTAATTAAGCCATCTCTAGGTGGAATTTCCAGAAACAATTTCTAGGTTTTGGAGATCTCATGTATTCTAGCTTCTCCACCAAATTTCATGGCTAGAACACATTCGATGCCACAAAAACCAACACTGGCGATTTGAAAGAAGAGTATCACCGCAAAAGCCACTACCAATCTCTTCTTTGAACGAGTATGGGTACATTTTGGGATCCCATAATCCATTATCGCAAATCGGGACAACATGTTCTTAAGTGCATTCTGTTCAAGCCTCTGGTTGTTGTTAAATACCAAGCTCACCAAGTCCACGACCTTCCACCCCCAAACTGATGGCCAGACAAAGGTCGTCAACATGATGATCGTGCATATCTTGCGCATGTACAACTTGAAGCATCCATGTACATGGGACGAAAGCCTCCCCTATGTCCAACATAGCTACAATAGAGCTCTCCACAGCTCAACTGGCCATAGCCCCTTTCAGATGGGACTGAGATTCCAGCCACTATGTTCAATTTATGTTGCCATACCACTTGCAACTACTCAGGCAAATTTGGCTCATGTCTAGTCTGAAGTCGACAGAGCTAACAACTTCATTGAACGCATTCAGCACATCCGCCAGCAGGTCCATGACATATTGGACAGAGCAAATGCTAAGTACAAACAGTGCCATGACCAACATCGGGTGCCACACAAGTTTCAGGTGGGCTACAAAGTTTGGTTACATTTGCAGAAGGAGTGCTTCATTGGGGCCTACAGCAAGCTTCGCCCGCTCCGATATAGGCCTTACACCATCACTAAGGCTATAGGGGACAATGCCTTCAGGCTCAACATTCCACCATCCCTTGGCCTACACCTAGTATTGAATGTGTATCGGTTGCGACCATACTTTCCCCCATTGTTGGACACATCAGACATTGCTGAGCAGTTGACACCAACAGAGCTCAACCCAAGTTGCATCGAACATGCCACAATTAATAGGATTATGGACACACAGATCAAGAACACTCGCCCGCAGAGGATCTAGCTGTATCGAGTTGTCTAAGCTGACCAACTCCTTCACCAGTGCAAGTGGTTCACTAAGGACTAGGTTTAATAGAAATTTCCTCACCTCATACACAATGGGGACCATTACTTCCTAAGGGGGGAGGACTGATCTAGGTCGATATATGTGACCACCCGCCTATTCCACCAGGGCTCACAGTCGGTTTCATCAGTTTCCTTGTTTATAGCACAATTTACTATTTTTAGTAGTTTTTCGGGTTCTGAACTTTTGGAGCTGTTTTGACCTCCTAAACGGCATTTTTTTGAGGTCTGCAGCAAGCCCATAGCCATAGGCAAGCTACGTCTATGGGCCTGCTACAAATCTTGTA
This sequence comes from Pinus albicaulis, assembly GCA_034641835.2. Taxonomy (NCBI): domain Eukaryota; kingdom Viridiplantae; phylum Streptophyta; class Pinopsida; order Pinales; family Pinaceae; genus Pinus; species Pinus albicaulis. The sequence continues at coordinate 1,446,769,025 of CM076579.1, forward strand.
GTTCTCGGAGAGATTTTTCTAATGAGGTATCATACACGCCAAACATAGTTCTTATGACCAAGTTATGAACCTGGGAAGTTGGCTGCCCAACTAACCTAAACGAGGCCCACAAACTCTTGGCGTTCCATCTCCTAGGGTTTGGTTTTTGGTTGTTTAGGGTTTCCCTTTGATGTTCAATAATAAAAAGGCCCTTGAGCCTCATTGTAACATAGTTCAGAGACATGTAGCCGCCACATCTCTTTTTAGAGATAAGCTACTATCGTCTGAGCTAGTTATTTCCATTATGTATGTAAACATATTACAATTCTTTGATATTAATGAAATGATAATTTATTTCTGCTGCATCTTTGTGTTTATGTTTATTTATGTAAATTTTTGTAGATGTTCTATGCTTGATGCAACTTACTTTTATTACAGCAATCACCCAAACAGTTAAGTAAAACGCTGATAGAACATACCAGTGGATCTATAGAAGACAAACCAGAAACAAGAGAATGTGATGGTGCGTTACGGCGGTCAACGAGATGCTTCAACCAACAAAGTCTCCTTGATCAGCCAACCCAGAATGTGTCACAACAATCCTTAGCTCAGTTACCCAGTCAACTCAAGTCAACTCCAGAAAAGTCAACGCTGTCTAGAAAAGTCAACGCAGGGCAGCAACAACAAAATCAACGTAGCTCCAACTTCGGTCAACCTTTTGACCTCGATTCTTGTGCCAATGTGTATGGCCTCTCAAAATCGAAGTCTCCAATAAATTTCAGCCTCTTTGGACCATGCGTTGACCAAAGTCAACGCTGGTCAAACTTCCTAGGAAACCCTAGCTGCAGCAATTGCGTCCTTCTTCTTGGCTGTAGTAACTCGTCCTTCTTTCCACGTGTGAGCTGAAATCGTCCTCCAAGGAGCTCGTACTAAATCAAAGAAGAGAAGAAGATGTGTGTTGAGTGAGTGTGAAATGCTCTCCAACTTTGACTGTATTTATATCCATCATTGAGGTGTGTGACACATCTGCTGGGGGTGTAAAACCTTAAGGCCGACCTGCACATATAATTTATTATAAATAATAAATTCAAAACAAATGTTCTTCTCATCGGATTAAGATAAATTTTATATGGATCTTACACCTCTCAGAAGGATATATATATAATAAAATATCGGTGTCTATATCTTCATCGGCATGCAATATAATTGGACCCTGATTGTTCGATTTTGCTCCCCTCTCAACTACCAAGAACTCTGTCCGCTGGTGCAATCAAACATCGTGCGTCATCCCGCCGTAACTTGCTTTGCTGGCCTCTTTATTTCAGAACAGAAGTGGGTCAGTCACAAAGACATCATCCCCCGGTTGACAAATTCAGCCTAGAGGTTCGAAACCTCTATCAGACTCACAAAGAGTCTCCAACCAACCCGAAGTTGGTTCATCTGACCCGAAGTCAGGCGGAGGTTCGAAACCTCACAATGCTTGATCCCAGATCAAGTGGTTGGACCGTGCCATCCTAGATAGAGAGTACGGCAATCTCTGATGCGTCCATCAGTCTTTGCTACTAGTCTCTAACATTTCACACCTCATTGGCCAAATGAGAGGTACTTTCCATGAGCCCTGAACTCAATGGGTAGGATGCATACGGGGCACAGATAATGAGAGGTGTACCAACTCAAAATCACAACGGTGGGGTCCAAGCACACCAACAAGGTTTGGCAAGCCTAGCCTTGTGGTTGCCCATAGCTCCGAGAAGCTCTCCCCAAAGCCCCCCAGAGCTCCCAGAGCTCATCGTCCAACAGGACCCACATCATAGGGTCGTTCCACGATACGAAGACTCTCACGGAAGGTTAGGAACTTGACCTTCCCCAGGGGCTTAGTGAGAATATCCGCGACCTGCTTATCAGTTCCTATATGATCGAGCCTTACGGCGCTTCGCTGTACCATATCCTTGATGAAATGGTACCTGATATCAATATGCTTGGATCGTTCGTGGAACACAGGATTCTTAGTCATGCGAATCCCACTCTGGTTATCACAGAGTATCAAGGCGGTATCTAGCACATGTCCAAACAGCTCACTAAAGAGCTTTCGCAACCAAATTGCTTCACAACAGGCCATACTTGCTGCAATGTATTCGGCCTTAGCGGTGCTCAAGGCCACCGACTTTTGCTTCCTGCTCATCCATGAGATCGAAGCAGAACCAAGATTGAAGCAGCATCCCGATGTGCTCTTACGATCCACCACACTGCCAGCCCAATCGGCATCAATATATCCATGGAGTGTCATGCTCCCGACAATATATCTCAACCCATGGTTTATCGTGCCCTGAAGATATCTCAACAGATACTTGGCACCAACCCTGTGAATGTGATGAGGATCAACCATGTGTTGACTCAAAGTGTTCACTGCAAAACATACGTCCAGACGGGTGTTCACTAAGAACATCAAGGCCCCTATGAGTTGACGATACTCGGTAGGATTTGCTAATACGAGGGGGGGGCCCGACGGCGCGCCACTCCTTCTTGGAGATTTGAGTTCCATTGAGCTTGACATGGTCTTGCGGTCCACCATACCAAATCTTTCCAGAAGTTTCACAATGTATTTTCCTTGAGAAAGGAAAATCTCTCAGTCTTTATGGACCTCCCGAGGCCTAGAAGTAGTGTGCATGTGTCCTAGGTCCTTCATCTCAAACTGGTATTCCAGGCTCCCGATGTCGACCTTGAATGAGAGGGCAAAACCATTAGAGGAGTCATCCACACATACAACACCAGAATGAGAGGCCTCCCCTAGACAACCTTGAAGTAAAGGTTCGGATCAGCATTACTTCGGGTGAAGCCCAGCTTCATCAAGTAGCTATCCATCCTCTCATACCAAGCTCTGGGTGCTTGCTTCAACCCATAGAGGGCTTTCTTCAACCTGCAGACATGAGTGTCCCGATCCTGAACTTCAAATCCCAGAGGTTGTTCTACATACACCTCTTCTTTTATTGTACCATGCAGAAAGGCGGTCTTGACATCCATCTGATGAAGACTCCATCCTTGCGTAGCAACAAGGGCTATGATTGATCAAATGGTGGTATATCGTGCCACAGGTGCAAATATGTCATCATAATCTACTCCTTCCTTTTGAGAGAAGCCACGGGCAACAAATCTTGCCTTGAACTTTTCAGCACTTCCATCAGATCCATGTTTGATCTTGTAGAGCCATTTTGCGGTGACAACTGATTTGTCCTTCGGTCTTGGAACCACATCCCAGACATCATTCTTCATTATGGACTCATATTCTTCGTGCACAGCATCCTTCCAAACTTGATGCTTTACGGCTTCCTCAAAAGATCCAGGTTCAGATTGTACAATAGTACTCATGGCAGCTAGATACCCTTGGTATCTACATGGCTTCTTGCTTTCTCGGAATGTCCCCCTTGGGGCAGCATGACCCTCAGCATCTTCGAGGGTGTCCTTGAGCCATGATGGTCTCTTTCCCAGTGAAGGAGATGGATCAATAGGGTCCATTGGTCCTTCAATATCAGGCATTGTCTCATCCTGCGGTTCCTCTTGATTTCCAAGCCTTTCTTCATGATTTTCTTCAGATCTTGGAAGATCTACTACTTTCTTCAGGGAAGCATCTTCGTCAAAAGTGACATCATGGCATATCTCTACTTCCCTTTGACCAGGTACATAGACTCTATAGGCCTTAGAAGTCTCACTGTAGCCCACAAACATTCCTTTCTTCCCAGAAGCATCCAACTTACTTCTCTTTTCTTTTGGCACATGAAAATAAACAGGACATCCAAAAATTCTAAAATGTGAGACGTCAGGTTTCTTACCAGTGAAAACCTCTTCGGGAGTTTTGGAGTCCAGGGCAGAATGAGGGCATCGGTTTTGAATGTATACAGCAGTATTTGCAGCTTCTCCCCACAGAAACTTTGGTAGACCTTGGTCACATAGCATGGCACGGGCAGCTTCCACAATGGTCCTGTTCTTTCGTTCAGCAACGCCATTCTGCTCAGGAGTATAGGCAGTAGTAGTCTCCCTCTTAATGCCAGCTTCTCTGCAAAAGTCCTTGAACTCATTTGACTCATATTCAGTGCCATTGTCGGTCCTCAAAATCTTGATCTTCTTCCCTGTCATATTTTCCACCAAGGCTTTGAAGGTACGGAACCACATGAAAGCCTCATCCTTCTTCCTCAAGAAGTATATCCAGGTTTTGCGGGAGAAGTCATCAGTGAATGTCATATAGTAAGAACATCCTCCCAGGGATGTCACGGGTAGCATACCAGATAGATCAGAATGGACCAGTTGCAAAACATCAGATGTCTTTGTGGCACTTGAGGGGAAAGGTCCCCTTGTATGCTTTCCTTCGGCACAACCCTTACATACACCTTCATGATTATTTCCAAAGTCGGGCATCCCTGTCACCACCTTCCTTGCTTCGGGAAGGGCCTTGTAATGAAGGTGTCCAAACCTTCGGTGCCATAGTTCAGTTTGTCGCATATTATCACATGTCATAGCTCCTAGTGGACTTCCTTCAACCTGGTAGAGTGTTCCAACTCTAAAACCAATCACGATAGCTTCCTTGAGGTTCTTCTTCCACATGCGCACCTTTCCATCAATGAATGCCACATTGAAGCCTTTGTCTTCAATTGCGGATATAGACACAAGGTTCTTCTTCAATTTTGGTACATAGAGTACATCTTGCAAATGTAGGACTTGTCCTTGAGACAAGTGGAGGGTCACAGTCCCTGTCCCTCTCACGGGATATGTGGCATTATCTCCGAGGATAATTTCCAGATTGGTATCCTTCTCAACCATGTCAGAGAGTGCTTCCTTGAACCCAGTGATGTGTCTTGAGGCACCACTATCTATCAGCCAGACATCCATAGTGTCGGACGGGGATGCAGCAGAGAGAGCAGATACAAGAATGTATTCATTTTTTTTATCAACAGCATTAGACTCCTCATACCTGGAGTTTCTAGACCTTTTGGAAGGTTGATTGTTTTCATCAGAGGGAGCCTTTCTCTTTCCTTTGGACCTGTTATTTCTTTGATATCCATTCCTTCGGTTGTTGTTGTCATCACTATCGGGAGAATCCTTCTTGAAAGGGCATTCTCTAGCATAGTGACTAGGTCTATGACAAGTGAAGCACTTGCCCTTCTTCCCTTGGGCCCTTGTTCTTCCTTTGTTCTTAGAACCACCAGAGTTCTTCTTTCTAGAATGAGCAACATAGGCAACATTTCTGTCATTTTCATATTCCTTCATTCTAGTCTCTTCTTGCATGCATCTAGACAGAAGCTCGTCAAAGTTAGGAATAGTACTATTATTGAGAATGGTAGTGGTGAATACTTGCCATTCATATGGGAGTCCTCCAAGTGCGGTGAGTACCATCTCACGATCGGCTATTGTCTCCCCAATAGCCAGCAGATTGTTCCTAATCTCGGTCAATTTCAGAAAGAATGTTTGGACAGACTCATCCATGCCTTTCTTCAGATTCTTCAATTGATTCTTGAAGAATAGCACTTGGTTTACATTGTTTACCTTGAACATTAGGATCAATTTATCATACATCTCTTTGGATGTACCCAACTCAGAGATGTAGGCCACCAGGCTTTTATGAATGGATTCCCTGATCATCATCTTTGCTTTGATCTCCCCCTTCTTATACTTGGTTTTAGCAGCAGCAGTAGCATTGGATGGAGGTTCTTGTATCTTACCTAGTACATGGTCCATGAGATCACGGTCTTCCAATTTGAGATCTAATACCATCTTCCAAGCATGGAAGTCATCCCTTCCAGTCAGCTTGTCATTCTCCTTGAATTCATAACTTGTGGAACCCATTTTCTTAGATGGTGATTGCTAAAGTTAGGGCTTGTCTTCACCTAAGCTCCGATACCATGTAAATTTTTGTAGATGTTCTATGCTTGATGCAACTTACTTTTATTACAGCAATCACTCAAACAGTGAAGTAAAATGCTGATAGAACATACCAGTGGATCTATAGAAGACAAACTAGAAACAAGAGAATGTGATGGTGCGTTATGGCGGTCAACAGGATGCTTCAACCAGCAAAGTCTCCTTGATCAGCCAACCCAGAATGTGTCACAACAATCCTCAGCTCAGTCACCCAGTCAACTCAAGTCAACTCCAGAAAAGTCAACGCTGTCCAGAAAAGTCAACGCAGGGCAGCAACAACAAAATCAACGCAGCTCCAACTTCGGTCAACCTTTTGACCTCGGTTTTTGTGCCAATGAGTACGGCCTTCAAAAATCGAACTCTCCACAAAATTTCAGCTCAAACGGACCATGCGTTGACCAAAGTCAACGCTGGTCAAACTTGCCCAGAAACCCTAACTGCAGAAAATTTGCTGCGGTAAATTTCGTCCTTTAGTTGCAGTAGATTTCGTCCTTCTTCTCACGTGGGAGATGAAACTGCTTCTCCTCAAGGGCCGTACCAAATCGAGAGAAGAAGAAGATGTGTGATGGTGGTGTAGAAATGTCTCACTTTGTTGTATTTGTATCATCGATAAATTGACACATCTATTTGAGGTGTGGAAGCAACCAAAATGACTTTGTACATATAATTTATTATAAATAATGGTTAAAATAAATGTTCTGCTCATCGGATTAAGATAAATTTTATATGGATCTTACACCTCTCCGAAAGAGGAATCCAATAAAAATATCGGTATCTTCATCTGAGCATCACAATATGGAGTTTGGACCTAGTTGTCCAATTTTAACATGTATTTTGTTGCATTCCTGCATAAGTCTGGAGCACAAAACATGCCATATACCAACAATATAACATCACAATGAACTAATATTCACAATAGCATAAGTAAACCACTTATCTTGTATAATAGATGAACTTGACAACTGAGATTTGGACTCTAACTCTCCAGCCAACCTTAGGATGACTGCACTGCAATCTTTATTGCAGTCAACCACCCCTAAGCCAAATTCAGAGCTTGAGGAGGAATGCTTAAGGGAATAAAACCATAATAATCAACTGAAGTAGAGAATCCAAAGATCACACCATCTCCACCCTTAGATACAGCGAATCCAGAATACACCATCTCTACCCTTAGATACAGGGAATCCAAAGATACACTATCTCCACCCTTTTGACATAGGCTGTAATGCTTCTAGTGTCTCCACCCCAAACCGGGAATCTAGAGCATAATGACTCCACCCTAAATTGGGAATTCAAAGCACGTACCTCCACCCTAACCTGAGAGTCTAGAGCACTCTGCCTCCACCCTAACCCGAGAGTCTAGAGCACTCTGCCTCCACCCTACAAGGAATCCAGAGCCCACTGTATGTTAGTTTTTGGATGGTTTGGTAGCATCGGACAAGTGTTCTAGTCTCAGATGGTGCTGAGAGGCTAAGGAACACAAAATCTCCAATACCTAGAAATTGTTTCGTGAGAAATGACTCCGAAACACCTTAATTAAATTAATTAGCCAATAATTAAATATTTCCTAAGTTTAACTTTGGAAAACTGGTTAATTAATTAAGGATGTTTGAGATTGCTCTAGAGACTTCTATTGAAGAAGTCTGATTGATCTTAGTCGTGGATAGGGATTTAATCTTGGCCATTGAAGACTCAACAAAAGATTATAAGAGCAGCTTGAATGGATGGAGAGAGACATATAGTGCATTAGTTTTCTTAGTAGATTGGGCCATCCAGTTGCATTGATTTAAAAAGGGCACAATTAGAGCTAGAGGGAGAGCATCAAAGAGAGGGAGCAACATAGAATTCAAGAGGAGGATTCCAGAGGATTGCCAATTAGGCATCCAAATTATTGTACTCTCAGAATTTGTTGCATAATAATAAAAGTAAACCCTCATCTACTGCATTGGTTTTCCCTTCGGGGTTTTTCCGGGAAATTTTCAGTCCAAAATAATTGTGTCATTTTTATGTGTGTGCATCTATTTCTTAGTTCCTGATTTTACTTCCGCAACATAATTTTATTTTGGTGAAGAATTGCAGTGTGATTTATCCGTTAATTGCCATAAACAATTAAATAGCTAATCAGTTAGAAGAATAAACTCCAGTTGCTGCAGTTTCAAGGAATTTTCACATGGTATCAGAGCACTATTGATCAAATTGGAGGCTCAGAGGCAAAAGATCAATAGATCGTGTAGTTTCAGAGGGAAATCTTAAGCACAAAGTTCAGATCTGCACATGCCAGGCTAGGGGTGTGAATTGCAAAGGTAGAGGGTTCGATTTCCAGATCCAGTTTGGAGGAAAATTCAAATAGCTTCAGAAGCAGAGTTTGCAAGTAGTGTGGTTGTCGAGAAGCAGTTCCGGTGAGCAGATCAATTGATTCGCTGAGTAGATTTGGGTGTAGGAGATTTGCAGCGAGGGTTGCAGTTGCAAATTTCCACTAGGCAGGAAGAGAAAAGCATACTGAGGAGATTTCCAGATTTTCTCAGAGGGTTTCTAGTTTCCAGTTTCTGGGAGGAGATCTGTGATTTCTAGTAGAAAAAGACAGTAGTAGGCAAAGCAATTTTCCAGTGCGAGTTTGCCAGAATAACCAGTTTGAGTTGCAGAGGTTGCAATTCGTGTGCTAGTTCCCAGAGAAGGACATCCAGAAGGCAGAGTGAGTAGTCTCATTGAGCAGCCGAAGGTATTATATTAGCCGAAGAAGGACTTCCGGAGGCAGATCTGCACATTTCTCAAGGGAGTGCGAGTAGCAGGAGGAAGGCCGAGCAGGAAGGAGGAGACTTCCATCACTAGTATCCAATTTATTTGAGTTTCACAGGGATGGCTTCAACAGGACTCAGAGATCATGATAGACTTGATGGAGCCTAAAAGCGTTTGGAAGGCCATAATGCAGTTCTTGTTGGATGGGCATGGTTTGAAGGGGTTCGTGACAAATGTCATGGCAGAGCTAACAAATGCACCTTAGTTGGCTAACTTCAAGAAAGAGATGGCCAAGACGAAGAGGATGGTCTTCGACGGGGTTCGAGATCATATCATTCCACACATTGCAGACAAGAATACGACAAAGGACATGTGGGATACTATTGTGAAACTATACCAAGATCCATATGAGAATTGTAAGATGAATTCTTAAGGAGACTCTAATGGCCACAAAGATGCAAAAGGGTGAGAGTGTGATCTCCTATCCCACCAGAATTCAAAATGTCAGTGATGAGCTAGCAAATGTAGGAGAAAAACCTGAAGACATAACTTGTGTGAATAGCCCTAAATGGGTTTACCGAGATATGGCAGACCTTTGTTCAGGGGATCACTGGTCGAGACCAACTACCAGATTGGGAATGCTTCTGGAGTGATTTCACACAAGAAGATCTAAGGCTCAACTTAGTTGAAGGCACTACTAGTAGCAACAACAGAGGATTGAAAGTTGAGAAGGAGGAAGAAAATGTTTCCCTTGTGAGTAAAGGAAAGGCGAAGAAAGGTCCCAGTCAAGGACAAAACTCAAAGGGAGGTGAGAAGAAGAAAAAGGCTCGTCGAAGGTCAAATGCTTCAGATGTGGTGAGTTTGGTCACAATTGTTGGAAAATCAAGGTATTTATTGATTAATGTTGATTCTCCTTGCATGATAATTACTTGTGACATTTGTTGGCATTTATTATTTTGTTTTACTTCTTCATTAAGCAATTATCAAAACATGAAGATCATAAAAACACAAAGAACATAAGATATAGGCTCCATGCTAGGGCAAAACCCCACAACTCGGGGAAAACCCAAACAATCCTCTTCTTATAGACTCAGATTAAAATGAGACCTCCAAGACCCAAAGACCAAGTCTATGACCTCCTCAAGCGTTAAGTCAGCCCTCCAAACAAGACAAAGTCAAAGTCAATGAAGGTCAAATTCTTTAGAAACTGCTTCAGTCAAAGACTCAGTCCTACAATTTAAGGTTTGCAATTTGGCCTGCAACTCTCGGCCCCTGCAACTTGCCCAGAAAACCCTAACTTCTCGCACGTGTGAGCAAATATGGTCCGAATTTTAGGTCTTCTAACTTTGCTTTAGATTTGTCCTTCTCTCCTTGACTTTCACTCTTGAAATGCTCCTTGTTTTACTGCAGATCGAACTTGTTGATGATTGGATGCCAAATGAGTCGAATTCTCTACCTTTTTTTATACCCTTTTCAAGGGGTCGAATAACCTCTTCTAGGTCGACTTTCACTGGCAGGGCCGACTTGGTCTTGGGAGTCCAAATTAACTTTATAGACTCAAAAATAATGTTTCTTTCTTGATACAAATTGCCAAAAAGGGTCTTTTAGATATAAAAATATTTCTTTTGTCTCATGACAAACTATAGGAGCATGAAATGCATGCTTGACCTAGAGGACCATTAAATGGAGCATGAAACCCATGCTTGAAAAACAATATTTTCTTTCTTCTTTTGCTGGATACATAAATTATACATAATGACATAAGTACAAAGACAATTATGAAGACCGAACCTAGTGACTTTTTCAACAGTCCCTCTTAACTGGGGAGGTATTCATAATGACTCAAAAGTCTTATCTCAAGTTGAAATATTCTCATAAGAAGGGATCCAGATTGATAAGCATCAAAGTATCATCATAGCCAACATTGTCACATTACCAAGACCTTGACAAGTACACTCCTCTCACAAGATCAGAGCACAAAGCATTCCATGGGACACCACACCGCCTCATCGAGGTACATACTTGTTAAAATTGGTAACTAGGGCCAAACTCCACCTTGGACAACTCATATGATGAAGATGTAATGTTTATTGGATTCCTCTTTCCGAGAGATGCGAGATTGATCTAAAGATCTTCTTGTTTGGATGAGCATAAGTGTGATTTTGAATTTATTTCTCACACATGTGCAAATTGTCAAGGTCGACAGAAGTCTAATGTAGGCTCATGAAGCCCAAATAGATGTATCTCCACTCTCAACGAATTGTATATATAAGAGAGACCCTCTCCTCATTTGGAAATCATCTCATCTCATAGAGTCTCTCTCCTCTCTTGATTGGGTCACACAACAAAGGAGCAACTCTTCTCTTCACACATGTGGCTGGAGGTCGAAAATTTTAGGAGGAAATTTCTAGTGTTACACGGGGTTTCGCCCCCCCATGTAGGGGTCTAGATTCCTCGCTCCCTCGCGCTCCGGGGTCTTGGGGACTTCTAGGGGGCTTTTCCCCATGCCTTAAAAAATCAGGAAACTAAGGGGGGCGTGAGGGGCGACGTTTCCTCAAATTTAGGGGTCGAGGGGGCGTGAGGGGGCTTGAGGGGCTCGAAATTGAAAAAAACTATATTTTAAATGAAAAAAATAAAAAAATAAACGATTTTTTTTAGGTTAAAATTTTATTTGTGTTAAAAGTTTGTTTCATTATTTTAGTTTATGGTTTCGTGTTAAAAGTTGGTGTGCCACTTAGCATGTTTGAGAATCCAAGTGATTCTGATTCAGATGGTGACATGGTTGATCCTGATATATTCGTGCAACAATTGTATGCAGAGACTAGTGGGGCATTACCTTGAGCGTTTATGCTCATTTATCATTATGATAATATCATTTGATATTCATATGTTATGTTTTATGTTTTATGTTTCAGACATAACTTATTTGCTTTATGTTTCAGACTTGAGTTGTAAACTTCAGTTTAAACTTTATTTTGAATCTTGATATAATATGTCATATGATATCTTAAGCTTTATTTTCATTATACATTGTTAGTAGTTACATTAATGATTATACAGTTACAAAGTGACAAACTTACTTGTATGATTGTATGATGTATATTTTAAGTTTTAAGTTTTAAATTTGTTTCAGTTATATGATTCATCATTCATCGATTTATAATTTTATCATTTATGATTTATCTTTCATGATGTAAGTGTATGATGACTGTATATACATTCCTTGCAAAAATACAGTTACATTATAAATATTAAATTTTCAATGATATATCATATATTTTTATATTTTATAATTTTTATGACCCCAACGTCCCTCACGTTTCCTGAAAATTGGTAGGGAGCTTTTGCATAGGCCGCTCCCGCGCTCCCTCGCCCCTTCGCTCCCACCTCCAGGGGATTTGGTGGAACATTGATTTCAACACTGTTTTAGGGCTGATTTCAGGAGCGTTGACCAGCATTGACCGAGGGTCAACACCTTAGATTTGGCTGTGGTTTTCAGGCAAGAGGTCTGATTTCTTGAGGCTGCATTGGCTGGCACAAAATTCGAGACATTTGTTAAAATTTGGGTACCAGAGGACAAGTGGTTTCCTAAGGCTTTGATCTTTGGCCTAGGGAAAAGTGTCCACAAATATTTGTACTTTTCTCCTAAAGTGACTTTATAAGTGATAAAGTCAAGTCTAATTTAAAAGTGACTTTATAAGTGATAAAGTTACATTCTAATTTTAAAGTGACTTTATCAAAGTCAATGAAAAATTAGAAAGTGAAAAAGTGACTATGGAAATAAAAAAGTCTAAGTGGGTCTTTATTTAAGTGGGGTGAATTAAAAAATAGAAAGTGAAAAAGTGACTATGGAAATAAAAAGTCTAAGTGGGTCTTTATTTAAGTGGGGTGAATTAAAAAATAGAAAGTGAGAATTAAATGCACATTTAATCTCAGCCCTTGATCTAAAACTATCTCAGCCATTGGATTTAGGGATTCTCCAAAAGTCACTTAGGGTTAGGGTAAAAAGAGAAGAGAAAGAGAAAATGTTATTCAGTCTTTCATGAGTAGATTGAGAGAAAGAGCAAGAGAGAACAAGGAGAATTTCTGAGTAGGGGGGAAGAAGAAGAGCAGAACCTTGGCACACATTCCAAGGCATTACTTTAACAGTTTGTATAGTAGAATCTGGGCATGATTTTTGAGGTAGCTTGGCACGAAAATCGAGGAGAGTGAAAACTGCATTTATTGCATTAGTTTAGGCATGAATTTCGAGGGCTGTACAACTGGTTTTCGAGGCAACGTTCAACACTTTTATGGGCACGAATTTCGAGAAATCTATACAGCGATTTTGGCATGAATTTCAAGGCAGTCTGTACAGTTGTTTCGACACTGTTTTCAAGGTTGTCCATACAACATTTAATGTTGTAATTTTTGCTATAACGTTGGCATGGATTCAAGGCGAGTTTTCCCAGATCTGTAGCACAGCCAGGGGTTTTTCTAGGGTCACATTGACCAAAAATCACTGTCATTTTCTGTGTGTCGCTGTTCTATTTTCCTGTGTTTTTATTTATGCATTTCCAACACTTGTGAAATCTTCAAATTTGTGTTTTCAGAAATTTATTTCATTTCTAGAATTTTGAATGTATGACTATGGGAAAGGGCATTTAACTAAATGGGAGTGATAAGGTGAAACTGAAAACTGGAGTGGGGGTGAAATTTCTACAACATTTGGAGTAGTTTGACCTGCATTGACCGCAACGTTGACTGAAGTTGACCGAGTTTGACTGAAGATTTCAGGACTGTTTTTGGGCTGATTTTCACTGTCCTTGGAGGTCGAGTTGACTATCTTTGACCAAGTTAAATTGGAGATGAATTATTGTTGGTTTGACCAGTGTTGAATTTCTGGTTAGGGCATCTAGTTAACTGCTGTTGGACTGCACTGTTTTGACAGTGTTCTGGCAAGAGAATTTGTTTGATGTACGCTCTCTCTCTGCTGAACTTTTGAAGAATAATAAGAAGATTTGATCAAAGGGTTTTCCCCACATTGGGGTTTTTCCTTGGCATCCGCCAAATACTGTCTCTCTTTGTGTTGGCTTGTCTTCTGATCTTATGTTTATGTTCTATCTGCATTTACTGTCAATGTGATAAGATAATGTGATTGCTAATTTGGAAATTGATATTGGGATAATAAGGAACATTGAAGTAAAAGTTACTAAAGCATAGAACATACCATTGTTAACTAAAATTAACATGGTATTAGAGGCTAGGTGAAGACAAAGCCCATGCAAGAGTGAGAAAAGAAATCACTAAGATCTGTTGGACAAGGTCAAGGGTCAATGGCTTCCTCATCCTACTTCAAATCTGATGACAAGCTCAATGATAAATCTAATTATCATGCATGGAAGATGTCTCTAGACTTGACTTTGGAAGAGAATGATGTCATGGATTATGTGCAGGGAAAGATTGCTGAGGCTCCTTCAAATGCATCTTCTGCCACTAAAACAAACTACAAGAAAGGAGAGATCAAAGCTAAGATGATCTTCAGGGATTCCATTCAAAAGCATTTAGTTGCTTACATCTTTGAGCTGGGCACATCTAAGGAGATGTATGACAAGTGGGTTAGCATGTTCAAGACTAGCAATGCAAACCAAATCCTCTTTCTCAAGAACAAGCTGAAGGACATCAAGATGAATAGAGGGTTATCCATCCAATCCTACTTCATGAGGATTACCGAAATACAAAATGATCTTCTAGCTATTGGAGAAGTTATTGCTGACCGAGAGCTCACTCTTATTTCCCTTGGAGGTCTCCCCCGTGAATGGGATGTGTTCAACACCACTATCCTCAACAATGACAGGATTCCAGGTTTTGATGAATTTTTGACTAGATGCACTCAAGAAGAGACAAGGATGATGGAGAGATACATGCCTTCAAATAGGAATGATCCTACTGCATTCTCCACTCATGCTGAAAGGAAGAACAATGCTAATCCAAGAGAACAAGGTCAAGGAAGACATGGATTCAAAGAAGAAAGAAAGGGAAGATGCTTCAATTGTAACATGTTTTGGCACTATGCTAGAGAGTGTCCTAACAAAAGGGATACACCTCGAGATGATGATCACAAACACAACAATTTCAAGGGAAATGGAAATCAAAGAAATAACAGGTTCAACAACAAAGAAAAGAGAAATGCTCCTGCTACACAATATGGAAATGGTCGACCTCCCAAAAGATTGAGAAACTCTAGGTATGATGAATCTAACGTTGTAGATAACAAGCAAAAATAATTTTATCTTATATTTTCCCTCTCTACTACCTCTCCTCCGGACACCTTGGATAATTGGTTGATTGATAGTGGTGCCTCAAGGCACTTCACTGGGTGCAAAAAGGCCCTCTCACATTTGATTGAAAAGGAAACAAATTTGGAGATCATACTTGGGAGACAATTCCACCTATCCCGTGAAAGGGATAGGGATTGTTACTCTTCATTTAAATCAAGGTCAAATCCTTCATCTACAAGATGTATTATATGTATTCGACTTGAAGAAGAATTTGGTATCTATTTCGGCGATGGAAAGGTACGTGTTTGGAAAAGGAATTTCAAAGAAGCATTCACTCTTGGATTCAGGGTTGATAGCCTTTATCAGGTTGGAGGAAGTCCTTTGGGAGCCATGACATGCAACACTTCTCTTCAATTTGAATTATGGCACCGGAGGTTTGCTCACCTTCATTATAAAGCTCTTCACGATGCTAGGAAGATGGTCACAAGTTTGCCCGAATTTAAAGTTGATCATGAAGGTGTTTGTCAGGGTTGTGCCGAAGGAAAACATACAAGGGGAACATTCCCCTCAAGTGATAGCAGTACCACCAACATTCTTCAGTTGATCCATTCTGATTTGTCCGGTATGTTGCCCATAACATCTTTGGGAGGATATCTGTACTATGCTATTTTTGTGGATGACTTCTTCCACAAAACTTGGATCTATTTCTTGAAGAAGAAGGACGAAATGTTCAAGTGGTTCCACTCTTTCAAAGCCTTCGTTGAAAATCAAATAGGGAAGAAGATCAAAGTATTGAGGACCGATAATGGGAACTGAATATGAGTCAAATGAGTTCAACGGCTATTGTAGAGAAGCTGGCATTAAGAGGGAGACCACTACTGCTTATATTCCTAAACAAAATGGTGTTGCTGAAAGGAAGAATCGAACCATCATTGAAGCCACTCGTGCCATGCTTCATGACCAAGGCCTATTGAAGTTTTTATGGGGAGAAGCTTCCAACACTGCTGTAGACATTCAAAATAGATGCCCGCATCAAGCATTGGACTCCAAAACTCCCGAAGAAGTTTTCACCGGTAAGAAACCTGATGTTTCTCACTTTAGAATTTTTGGTAGTCTCGTGTATTTTCATGTGTCGAAAGAAAAGAGAAGCAAGTTGGATGCTTCTGGGAAGAAGGGAACATTTGTGGGCTACAATGAAACTTCAAAAGCATATAGAATCTATGTGCTTGGTCAAAGGGAAGTGGAGATAAGTCATGATGTCACCTTTGATGAAGATGCTGCCCTGGGGAAGGTTAGAGATCTTCCTATTTTAAAGAAAGACAAAGATAAAGATGCAGAAAAGCAGGAAGAGCTGAAGGATGAACCGATACCCAATGTCGAAGGCCCGATGGATCCCATTGATCCACCTCCTAGGGAGCCCTCTTCTTCAAAAAGGAGACCCTCATGGCTCAAAGACACTCTCGAAGATGCCGAGAGACACATTGCATCGAGGGGGACATTTCGTGAAAGTAAGAAGCCAAATAGGTACCAAGGGTACAAGTTGCCATGAGCACCATTGTTCAATCTAAGCCTGGAATGTTCGAAGAAGTCGTGAAGCACCAAGTTTGGAAGGATGCAATGAACGAAGAGTGAGAGTTGATCATGAAGAATGATGTTTGGGATGTGGTTTCTAGACCCAAGGACAAGTCTGTTGTCACCTCAAAATGGCTTTACAAAATCAAACATGGAGCTGATGGGGGTGCTAAAAAGTTCAAGGTCAGTTTCGTTGCCCGAGGCTTCTCTCAAAAGGAAGGTGTGGACTGTGATCAGATATTTTCGCCGGTTGCTCGATATATGACCATCTGTTCGATTATTGCCCTTGCTGCCTCTTAGGGATGGAATCTACATCAACGGATGCCAAAACTGCTTTCTTACATGTCTAACTTAAGGAAGACGTTTATGTAGAGCGACCCGAAGGGTTTGAAGTTCTGGACCGAGAGTCACATTCTATGCAGGTTGAAGGAAGCCCTCTATGGGTTGAAGCAAGCCCCTAAGGCTTGGTATGAGACGATCGATAACTATCTTATGAAGCTGAGATTTACAAGAAGTGAAGCTGATCTGAACCTTTACTTTAAGGTTGAAAATGACAAGCCTCTCATTCTGGTGCTCTATGCAGACGATCTCTTTCTGATAGGTGCAAACCCTCTCATTCATCAATGCAAGAGGGAGTTGGCTTCTGAATTCAAGATGAAAGACCTAGGGTTGATGCACTAATTCCTAGGCTTGGAGGTCTGGCAAAAGCCACGTGAGATTTTCCTTTCTTAAGGACAATACATTGTGAAGCTGCTTGAGCGATTTGGGATGGTAGATTGCAAGTCTGTGACTACTCTGATGGAGCTCAACTTCAAGAAGCTATGCGAAAGTGATACTGACCTCGATTTGAGAAATCCTTCGAGTATCGTCAACTCGTGGGGGCCCTGATGTTCTTGGTAAACTCTTGTTTGGACATATGCTTCACTGTGAATACTATGAGTCAATTTATGGTCGAGCCTCATCACATACACTGGATTGCTGCCAAGAATCTTTTGAGATATCTCCAGGGCATAATCAACTATGGATTGATATACACTGCTGGGAATTTGAGGCTCCATGGATATACCGATGCTGACTGGGCTGGCAGTGTGGTGGATCATAAGAGCACATTTGGATGCTAATTCTCACTAGATTCTGCTTCGATATCCTGGATGAGCAGGAAGCCGAAATTGGTTGCTTTGAGCACCACCGAGGCCGAATACATTACAACTAGTATGGCCTGTTGTGAAGCTGTTTGGTTGAGGAAGCTTTTTAGTGAGCTGTTTGAGCATGTGTTGGATACCACCATGATCTACTGTGACAACCAAAGTGGGATTTGCCTTTCAGAGAATCCCGTGTTCCACGATCGCTGCAAGCATATTGATATCAGGTACCACTTTATCCGGGATATGGTACAATGGGGAGCAGTAAGGCTCCATCACATTGGGATTGATAAGCAGGTTGCAGATATTCTCACGAAGCCCCTAGGGAAGGTCAAATTCTTAACCTTCCGTGAGAGACTTGGAGTTGTGGAAAGACACTCCTATGAGGGTCCCGCATGAGTTGGACATTGAGCTCTAGGAGCTCCGAGGGGCTTGTGGGTACTTGGAGCTACGAGTGACCATAGGGTGAGTGGTTCACGTGCCCCTAGTGGTGCATGTGAAAATTCCAAGATCTAGATTTGGAATCCCTACTCCAACAAGTTGAACTACTTCTACTTGGAAATCTAATTTAACAAGTTATTAAAAGATTCTTTCTTAAAATATCGAAGCAGTTACTGAAGCAGCCTTCACCCATTAAAATACATTTGTAAAAACATAAACTGAGCAAGAAAAATAATGCAAACACAGGACGTCGTAGCTTTTGGACAAATGTCCTCAAAAAAACCCAGTGCGGGAAAACTGGTGTAGCAGATTTGAGGGTTTATATATTATGCAGTAAATTTCTGAATACAAATCTGGGATGCCTTTCTGGCTATCCCTGTAGAGAATATGACTGACAAAGTGTTAGTGAGAGAAATCTCACACTGATACTGGAAGCCCCATTGACCAACAAACCCTGCATGGCAAGGCAGTCTCTGCATCACTTTTCGTGGGGACTGCGTGGCTTCTGCGCTATTGGTCTTCTGCTGTTTGGATCTGCCCTTTTGGACTCTTTCGGTCTCACACCCCGACTTTCCGACACTGGATCTGACTCATCCTCAACTTAATTTCGGATTTCCTCAAGGCTGCAGCGTTGCCTCTGTGTGGGACTTCGCTGCCTCTGTTGATCTGCTCTCTGTCTTCTCTGCGATGTATTCTCGACTCAGGAAAATCTCCAACTAGAATTACTCTGCCCCTCAACTGTAATCAAGAATCACCTAGATTTGATTTTCGTTCGAGCACTGCTCCGTTAGAAAAATTCAATCTTTAGATCCTCTCGGCGTATATTACAAATGACCATCAAGTCTTCCTTTATAGCCTTCTCGTTGACAAATCAACGACCGAGATTAGATCTCCAATCAACAACTTAGATTCTATTAGACTTGATCTTCTTTATCTAGAAGATTCACCCACAGTTTACATTAATACTGATTAATTATTTTAGTTTCCTAAGTTAGACTTAGGGTCCTCATTAAAAATAATTATTTTTTCTTATAAAACTGTTTCTGGGTGAAATTTCCCAAAATGATTTTTGGGTTATTTGTAATGCATGTGTCTAAGCCTCTCCACAAAGTTTGAGACTTAGAACACATCCGATTCTACCAAAAATCAACAGTGCGCTTTGTACAGGGTGAGTGGTTCACCGTCCCCTGTGATACCCCTTGTTGGTTGATATATGAGTAGGATGAGTGGTTCACCTTCTCCTGCTGGTGCCCCAACATACATCCTACCCATGTAGTCCGGGACTTATGGGAAGTACCTCTCATCTGGCCAATGAGTTGGGAAATGAGGATAGAGAACATAGCACTACATCGTGTACTCCTATACTCTCTATGCTAGGATGCACGGTGTTCAACAACTTGATCTGGGATCAAGCCTGATTGAGGTTTTACCTCTGGACTGACGTTGGGTCAGTGGAGAGTGGCAAGGTCTTGTGACTCACCCTCGATCATATTCTTCTTCATTATTTCTTCATAGTTCAACAGAGCAGAGTAGAGCAGTGCAGTGGAGGGATGACAAGGATGGTACAAGTTGACAGATGGATTGGCAGGTGGATTTCTCCTTAGTTGAGAGGGAGTGTTAAAATTAGCAACTAGGGCCAAACTCCACCTTGGACAACTCATATGATGAAGATGATATTTTTATTGGATTCTTTTTTCCGAGAGGTGCAAGATTGATCTAAAGATCATCTTGTTTGGATGAGCAGAAGTGTGATTTTGAATTTATTTATCACACGTGCAAATTTTCAAGGTTGGCCAAAAGTCTAATGTAGGCTCATGAAGCCCCAATAGATGTGTCTCCACTCAACGAATTGTATAAATAAGAGACACCCTCTCCTCATTTGGACATCATCTCAGCTCACACATTCTCTCTTCTCTCTTGATTGGGTCATACAACTAAGGAGCAACTCTTCTCTTCACACGTGTGGCTAGAGGCTGAAAATTTCAGGACTGTTTTAGGGCTGATTGCAAGAGCGTTGACCAGCGTTGACCGAGGGTCAACACCTCAGATTTCACTGCGGTTTTCAGGCAGGAGGTCCGATTTCTTGAGGCCACATTGGCTGGCACAAATCTCGAGACATTTGGAGCTGTTTGACCTGCGTTGACCGCAGGCTACTTTGACTGCAACATTGACTGAAGTTGACCGAGTTTGACTGAAGATATCAGGACTGTTTTTGGGCTGAATTTGAATGTCCTTGGAGGCCGAGTTGACTGTCTTTGGTCGAGCTAAATTGGAGATGAATTATTGCTGGTTTGACCAACGTTGACTTTCTGGTTAGGGCATCCTGTTAACTGCTTTTTGACTGGACTGTTTTGACAGTGTTTGGGCAAGTAAATTTGTTTGATGTACTCTCTCTCTCTCTGCTGAAATTTTGAAGAATAATAAGAAGATTTGATCAAAGGGTTTTCCCCACATTGGGGTTTTTCCATGGCATCTGCCAAATACTGTCTCTCTTTGTCTTGGCTTGTCTTCTGATCTTATGTTTACGTTCTATCTGCATTTACTATCAATGTGATAAGATATTGTGATTGCTAATTTGGAAATTGATATTGAGCTAATAAGGAACATTGAATTAAATTGTACTAAAGCATAGAACATACCATTGTTAACTAAAATTAACAATACTCCACCTAGGATATCCAAAGTATTTTTTCACTGGACCATTTCCCTTGAGGAAATGTCTGTCCATCAGACCATTCTTATCCAAGTCCATGTACTTGACGTAGGATCTCCATCCTAATCCATCATAGTACATGACTCAAGAATGTCTGTCCAAGATGCTTATTCAATCCACCATTCTCCTTATCCATGTCCATGTACTCGACTTAGGATATTAGTCCTAAGTCGTCAAAGTACCTGACACAAGGAGAACCATGCTCCATTCAAACCATCATTTTTCCTATCCGTGATGCATGTACTAGACTTATGACGGTTAGTCTTGGCCTAGTACATGACACAGGGAGAACTGATTGTTGGAAAGTGTAACTAGGTTTGGTCTTCATATTGACTATGTAATTATGTATTTATGTAATGACCAGTCCACAAAGGATGATGCTGAACTGTCCAAAATGTTTGTGGAATAATTGAATGGATATCTGATTTTATAATGTGCAACGATGTGTCCGTGGTATAGCATCTTCTCAAAAGATGAGATCCTGTCATTAAGGCTTTGTCAAACCATCATTTTTCCTATTCGTGATGCATGTACTAGACTTATGACGGTTAGTCTTGGCCTAGTACATGACACAGGGAGAACTAGTTGTTGGAAAGTGTAACTAGGTTCGGTCTTCATATTGACTATGTAATTATGTATTTATCAAATGACCAGTTCACAAAGGATGATGCTGAACTGTCCAAAATGTTTGTGGAATAATTGAATGGATATCTGATTTTATAATGTGCAAGGATGTGTCCATGGTATAGCATCTTCTCAAAAGATGAGATCCTGTCATTAAGGCTTTGTCTGTTCTTTTCCCTTTATAATCAATAAGCTTCGTTGGTTCTCATTGTTTGGTTATGGTTGAACTGGTTCTTCCTGATGCATGATAGGTTCACCTATAGCATGTATATTTTCAATTTTCGTTTTCTTTATCACTTTGGTGGTCTGTTTTACCTCAGCTCTTGATGCTTTTTCTATAATATTTGCTGTGTTAATTCGTAGAAGACTTTGTTTATTGTATAGCCTTGGTTGCATTAGTGGTGTCAACGTCATCTTCATAAAAATTTAGAGTTTAACTTTATTGAGTTTGACAAAGAAATATTACCAACTTTATTACCTTTTACATTATCACACATCCTACCTGATACACATTTATATTCAGAACAGTTTCTTAATAGTGCATATCAATCACATTACCATTAATTCATATTATTACAGGAAGCTGTGAAGGCTTGCCAATTGGTAAATGCATCATTGCTTTACAGAGAGGCGTATCAGATCCCATTTTCAGTTCTCAAATATGCAATGACACTGGATGGTGAGCTGCTTTCCTCTTTTGTGAAATGAGTGCTATTTTAGTTTTCTAGAAGTGAATTGACAGTTTTCTGGATATTGCAGAGACTTTTATTTGTGCTTATTTGTTATTATCTTTATTATTTTATGTAGTGGATAAACATTTCGTGAGAGATTTGGCACTTACTGCATGCTTTAATCAACTTAGAAAACGATATATGTCTTTAACTCCAGCTAAAAGTTTCGTGAGAGGTTTGGCACTTATTGCATGCTTTAATCAAATTAGAAAACCAGATATGTTTTTAACTCCAGCCAAGCTGAATTTGAGTTGTTCAACAATCAACAGGTAAGATTGCTGCTAGCACGGGGCATGCAGCATGGGTGAGTAGTAAAATGTCTCGCAAGCAAGTCTTTGAAACACGCAGTAGAAGCGATGCCATTGTTGTTGGAGGAAATACTGTGCGTCGTGATAGTAAGTTATTGGATTTTTCAGATTAATTTGCTATGGTAAAGTCACTTTTTGCTTAGAAGAAGGTATTTATAAAGAAATGTTTCAGATGGATTTACAGTTAATTTTGTCTTTATCTTGTTATCAGATCCACGTTTAACAACTAGACAGGAAGGTGGACATTTACCGATTCGGATTGTTATGTCAAGAACTTTGAATCTACCTGAAGATGCAAATCTTTGGGATGTATCTACTACTCAAACTATAGTAGCAACACAAAGGGGAGCTCGTAGGGACTTTCAAAGGAGACTCACATCGAAAGGTGTGGAAGTTGTGGAATTCGACATTCTAACACCAAGAGCTGTCATGGATTATTGCTATGACAGAGGCTTTCTTTCTGTATTATGGGAGTGCGGAGGGGCTTTGTCGGCCCCAGCTATTGCATTTGGTGTTATTCACAAGGCAAGTTGCAGTCTTGGATGCCTTATGCACATCTAGAAATGTGTTGCTTGAGATATTAAATTTATTTTGATTGTGCCTGTTTCTTTTCTCATCCCTGAATGTTTGAGATTTTGAACATTGTAGTTTTACAACATCAATTTATCTTGGCTTGGTAGTTATCCATAGATTAATGTGCTTTTACATCTAGAAGCTATGGATAAGCTTGTAGTTTTTTAAATATCATTTTTGAGATTAACTGTGTATAGTTGGTCATTCATGCATGACCCTTCTGTTGATTTTTAGTTGTCTTCTATACAGATAGTTACTTCTAATGAATTTGATTATTCCACACACTTATTTATTACTCATTATTCCATCATTAAGCAATTATACAGAAGACATCAACAATATTAGGATCATAAAGAGACAGCCACAGAAGAACACATCATTTTACCCTGGGAAAACCCACATGGGGAAAAAGTTAAAACCCCAGCAATCC
This sequence comes from Pinus albicaulis, assembly GCA_034641835.2. Taxonomy (NCBI): domain Eukaryota; kingdom Viridiplantae; phylum Streptophyta; class Pinopsida; order Pinales; family Pinaceae; genus Pinus; species Pinus albicaulis. The sequence continues at coordinate 1,446,792,444 of CM076579.1, forward strand.
TTTCCTTGTAGAATCAATTCAACAAGAGAGACATCAAAGTCAAAGCTATGGATTATCCAACCAGTGGGAGCATCCACCAAGTGTCCAAGTCAGCCCTGTTTGCAATCACAGAGATAGAAGATGCCGCCCTTATTGCACAAAGATTATCAACAGAAGTTCAGCCTTTTTGCACAGAATTTGTATCACAGACTTTCGGTCCTCTACCACAGATACGAACCAAAGAATTCAGCCTTTTTCCACAGGATACGAACCATGGAATTTGGTCTTCTTACTGAGATAGTCACAGGTCTTCGGCCTCCTTGTTCCACAGAAATTTGGCCATCTAGCACAGAAACAAATCCCAGAAAATCTCGGCCCTTACAAGAGAGATGCCACAGGCAAAAATTCGGTCCTTCTAAGAGACTCGTCTTGCCTTCTATACTTTTGATCTGCTTCTTAAATTGCCATGTCAAATTTGCCATGGAAGTAGCTCTTGGTGCTGCTTGGGTTGACATCAATGACAACCACCTATCAACAATCAACCCCTTTGGCATTGATGACAACACAAGTACTCCCCCTACGATCATAACTCCCCCTGAAATCATGCTTCTAACATTCCTAATGCTTTCTCACCTCCCTTTGACATCAATGGCAAAGGGTAACTCCCCCTGACAACCTACCTCTCCTGCGGACCTGTAACCTGCCTCAACTCCCCCTATCTACTTGACTAGATAAAGAATAGTCTAATGGGAACTTGGGAGAATCCCAAGCTTTTGGCGAAGATACTCAAATGCTTCACGCGGTAAAGGTTTGGTAAAGATGTCAGTGATTTGTTCTTTCGTCCCAATGTATTCAACCTTGATGTTTTTCTCGACAACATGTTCTCTAACAAAATGGTACTTGATCGGAATGTGTTTCATTTTTGAATGCATCATAGGATTCTTGGAGATACTGATGGCGCTGGTGTTATCGCAGAAGATTGGAATGGGCTCATAAAACTTTACTTGAAGATCGTGCAAGGTTTGTTTCATGTAGAGGACTTGGGTACAACAAGCTGCTGCTGCTATGTATTCTGCGTCCGCTGTGGATAATGAGATTGAAGATTGCTTCTTGATTAACTACGAAACAAGACAACCACCTAGATAAACTTAGGGAAACTGATTAATTAAAGTGTATTAATTAAACTAAGTGTGAATCTTCTAGATAAAGTCATGAATCACCTCCATGTTAATCTTAGCCCTTGATTATGTTTTAATCTTGGCTGTTGAAGGGTCAACGAAAGAATATAAGAAGGAGGGTGAGAGACCTATGGAAATAACAATTGAGCACGTTGAGCATTTGACATTTTCAAGATTTTCTTTCGGTGAAAATCACATGTAGGGAAAATTCACCGAAAGAATTTCTTACACATTTTATGGATCACAGAAGCAAAATTCCCAATATTTTCAAGCTTGTGAGAGAGACACAACTTGTTGATCAAGATCGAATCACTAGGGCTAGGTTTGCTAAGTGATTTGTTTCAGTGATCAGTTTCAGAGAGGGGCAGATGCAGCAACTGGTCAGGAGGACCAGGAGTACATTTCAGAGAGAGGCAGCAGTGATGCAGAGAGACGCGCAGTCACCTAGAGGGGTGACGCAGTTCCTAAAGGGAACCATGCAGAAGTGACACAGTGCCTTTTGTATTCAGTCCGGAAATAGCTAGAAGCTGGGGTTTCTGAGCTAGGAGGGCCATAACTCAATTTCAAATCAGCCTTGATCATTTGCAGAGGAGAGGTGACGCAGTTCCAGAGCTTGCCCACGCAAGCTTACGCAGTTCCAGCGTAGGCACCACGCAGAGGCAGAGAGGGGCTTCACTAACATTGTTCATATCAGCCGGGGAATCGCCGAGTGAGGTACACCTCACATTTCTTCTGTTGCATAGATTTTTCTTTGAAGGGTGAGCCGGATATTGGCACCCTAGTTGTACTCAAGATTCTGCTGCTTAATAATATAAAACCCTCAGATCTGTTACACCGGTTTTCCCGAGTTGGGTTTTTCCGGGGACTTAGTCCAAAAATAACTGTGTCAAATGTGGATGTTTTTCATTGTATTTTGTTCAGTTTGTTTCAACACTTAGATTTATTTCGCAACTTTATTTGTGTAGACTGTTTCAGTAATTACTTCGATATTTCACTGTAATGAAATAATTATGAAAAATAATAGAAGTAATTCAGATTTGTTGTGGTAGGAATCCAGATCTAGGATTTTTCACACTCTTACGATCATCAACACTTCCTGGCTAATTTGCGTTGGTATAAGCTTCGATGGTTGGCTTATTTCCTTTACGATACCATAGTCCATATTCTGTTGTGCCCTTAAGATATTGAAAAATCCTTTTCACCGCAATGACATGAGATTCCTTTGGTGTTGCTTGGAATCTTGCAATTTGCCCAATTGCCTGCATCATATCTGGCCTAGAAGCTGTTACATATAGAAGACTACCAATCATAGATCTATACATCCTCTGATCCACATCTTTGGATGAGTCATCTATGCTCAACTTGCAACTTGTCACCATTGGGGTGAGAGTTGGATTGCAATCTTCCATTTGAAATTTCTTCAACATTTCTTTGATATATTCGGTTTGATAGATAAATATTCCTTTGTCTTGTTGAGGTATCTGAAGTCCCAAAAAGTATGTCAACTCACCCAATAGTGACATTTCAAACTCTTTCTGCATATTTGCAACAAACTTTTTACTTAACTTGTCATCATCACTCCCAAAGATTATATCATCCACATACACTTCAATAATCGTCAGACTATCATGTTCAATCCTTACATAAAGGTTGCTATCTACATTTCCCTTCTTGAATCCTTGCCGTTGCAAATACTTGTCAAGACGGGCATACCATGCTCTGGGTGCCTCTTTGAGACCATACAATGCCTTCTTTAACCTGCAAACATAATATTTCTTGTCAGTGAGCAAAAATCCCTCAGGTTGTTCTATATATACTTCTTTTTCTAATTCCGCATTTAGGAATGTTGATTTCACGTCCATTTGATAAAATTTGATCTTTCTTGAACATGCATAAGCCAAGAACACCCTGATAGCTTCCATTTTAGCAACGAGAGCAATTGTTACTTCAAAATAAATTCCTTCAACTTGTGTATATCCTTTGTAAACCAACCTTGCCTTGTTCCTGGTAACCTGTCCATCCTCATTTAACTTGTTCCTAAAGCCCATTTTGTTCCAATGATATTTTTATCTTTTGGTCGTGGGTCCAATTCCCAAGTGTCATTCTTCTCAATTTGATCCAATTCTTCATTCATAGTAGCTACCCAATGTTCATCTTGACTAGCTTCTTCAAAATTGTTTGGCACAAATGTAGCTAAGAGAGTAAGATGGGCTTGTTGTGGTACATGAAGTTGTCGATTTCTTCTAGTTCCTATTCCTTCATTGAGATCCTCAATGATTTGATTTGATGGATGATTCTTTTGATACCATTCTTTGGTGGCCTTTAGGGGTGCTTCTTGTTCAACTTGTTGTTCGTCTCTTATCTCTTCCTGGTTGGTAATTGTTTCCTTATTCAATTGTGCTTGCTCTGGGACTTCTTCTTTGACCTTTTCTGGTTTTGACTCGTGTATCCTTGATTTGCTTAAAGAGGATCTTTCCTCATTAATCTTTGAGCCATAATCTTCATAAATGTTACATTGATGCTTTCAACTATTCGTTTAAGTGTCTGATTGTAACATTTATAAGCTTTTCTTTTGCGTGAATTACCTTAGTCTACTCAAGAATCAAATTTTCCTATTTTCTGATCTTCTCTTTTAATGTAGCATTTGCTTCCAAATACCCCAAAATATTTGACATTTGTTGGTCTTCCTTTCCAAAGTTCGTATGGAGTCATGACTCATATCACAATTATTTCTAAGGAAACTTCTGTTCAAAATAAATACAACTGTGTGAACTGCTTAAACCCAAAATTTGTCATCTAATTTTTAATCATTTAACATTGTTTTGGCCATTTTCTTGTACAATTCTATTCTTCCTTTCAACAACTCCATTTTGTTTTGGTGTTTTGGCTGTTGATAATTGACTTTTTATTCCATTTTCTTCACAAAAATGCTGAAATGCTTTGGAAGTAAATTCGTTGCCGTTATCAGATCTCAAACATTTAATTTTTAAATTAGTTTCATTCTCAACCATTTCCTTTTAGATCTTGAAACATTCAAGTGCCTCAAACTTTTTCTTCAAGAAACTAACAACGGTCATCTTGGTATAATCATCTATCATTAGCATAAAATATAATTCACCATTCAATTCTTAAGTCCTCATTGGTCCACATAGATCAGTATGTATTAATTCCAATGGTTGTGATGTGAAGTGTTCTTTTGTCTGCTTGTGTTAAATTTGGCAATTAGGGCCAAACTCCACTTTGGACTGCTCATATGATGCAGATGATATTTTTGTTGGGTTCCTCTTTTGGAGAGGTGCAAGATTGATCTAAAGATCTTGTTTGGATGAGTAGAAGCTGGATTTTGAATTTATTCTCTCACACGTGCAAATTGTCAAGGTCGGCCAGAATAGTTACGTAGGCTCATAAGCCCCAAAAGATGTGTCTCCACCCCTCACTGATGGATATAAAAAGGAGAGACTCTTTCCTCAGTTGGACATCATCTCTTCTCACATCATCTCTCCTCCCTCATTGGTTCGTACAACCTCAAGAAGGCTCTCTCTCCTCTTCGCATGTGTGGACAATAGCTATGATTTTCAGACTAGTTTTAGGGCAGAAAACAGAGCGTTGACCAACGTTGACTTTGGGTCAACTTTGAATTTTTGACTTTGATTTCTTTGGCAGAATTTCGGTCTCTTTAGGCCACATTGATTGGCACACAAATCAAGGATTTCTGAGCAGGTTGACCGCAACATTGACAATAGTGTTTACTAGGTTTGACTGAGTTCTTTCCGGACTGTTTTGGGCTGACTTTGACTGATTTTGGAGGTGGAGTTTGACTAATTTTGACCAAGCTTCATTTGAGGAGAAATATTGTTGGTTTGACCAACGTTGACTTTGCTGGCTAGGGCATCCTGTTGACTGCTGTTTGACTGTAGGAAATTTGTAAATTATACTTTCCCTCTCTGCTGAATTTGAAGAATAATAAGAAGATTTGATCAAAGGGTTTTCCCCACATTGGGGTTTTTCCCTGGCATCTGCCAAATATTGTGTCCTCTTGTCTTGGCTTGTCTTCTGGTTATTTGTTTATGTTCTATCGACATTTATTGTCAATGTTAATGTGTTAGTTTTGGACAACTAGGTCCAAACTCCATGTTGTGATGCTCAGATGACGATGTCAATATTTTTATTGGATTCCTCTTTCAGACAGGTACAAGATCGATCTAAAGATCATCTTGATCGGATGAGCAAAACATTTATTTTGAATTAATTCCACTTATGTGCAAGGACGGCCAGAATTGTAATGTAAGCTTGGAGCCCCAACAGATGTGTCACAGATACTCACTGATTGATATATATTGGTCAACGTTGGAGGTCATTTTCACCATCACTCATCACACATTCTCTCTTTGCATCATATTGGTTCGATTTCACACTTGGAGGCTTCTCTTCACTCACACATGGGAAAAACAACAGCTAGGGTTTTTTGTTCTGATCTAGGGTTTCAACGTCGCTTTGACCAGCGTTGACTTTGGTCAACGCTTGGTCAACTTGACCCGAAACTCTCCCAAAATTTTGATCTTTGCCGTCTGCATTTTTTGGCACAAAAACCAAGGCTGGACGTTGACTTTGACTTGGCTGTGTTGACTTTTTGCTACTGCTGTTTTGCGTTGACCATTGACTGGACAACGTTGACTTTGGGTTGATTGTTGTAGAGTTGTCTGAGAGGGTTGTGTGACACATTCTGGCTGGCTGACCGTGAGGAGACTTTGCTGGTTGAAGCATCCTGTTGATCGCCGTAACGCACCATAACACATATTTTGCTGATCAAGTTAAGTGTATTTTTGGCTTGTCTTCCGTCGATCTATTGGTATGTTCTATCAGCATTTTACTTTCATGTTTATGTGATTGCTATTTGATATCGGTTATAAAGTATAGTTGCATCAAGCATAGAACATCTACGAAAATTTACATGGTATTGGAGCTAAGGTGAAGACAAAGCCCAAGTTTGTATTGAGAGCAATCACTGAAGAAGTAGCATTTGTCAAGGACTCATGGGTACCTCAAATTATAATGGCTTCAAAGCTGATGACAAGTTGACTGGCAAGGCTGGCTTGCATGCTTGGAAGATGTCTTTGGATTTGATCTTGGAAGACCAAGATGTCATGGACTATGTGCAGGGTAAAATCCAAGAGCCTCCATCATCTACACTTGCTACCACCAAAACAAAGTATAGAAAGGGGGAAATCAAAGCTAAGCTGATCATCCGAGATTCCATCCACAAAAGTTTGGCTGCTTACATTTCTGAGCTGGGCACATCTAAAGAGATGTATGATAAGTTGATCAACATGTTTAGGGCCAACAATGCAAATCAAGTCCTTTTCTTTAAGAACCAATTGCGGAATCTTAAGAAAGGCAGGGATGAATCCATTCAATCTTATTTTCTGAAGTTGACTGAGATCAGGAATAACCTTCTTGCCATTGGGGAAACAATAGCTGATCGAGAAATGGTTCTCGCCGCACTTGGAGGTCTCTCCTTTGAATGGCATGTATTCATTACTACTGTTGTAGCCTAATTTGACTTAGCTAAAAGTCAAGAGAGGTTTTGAGCAGTTCAAGGTTATTGAGGAACAATTGTTCAAAGACTTGTAATATGCTTGAAAGGGTAACCACAAGCTCAATGAGGATTCGGCATCACAGGTGCCCTAGAACCAAAATCAAGGAAGCAGCAGCATTGGAGGTGTAATCTAAGCTAGAGGAGCAGCAAAGAGAAAAGTGTGCAGGAGGGGTCAAGTCGGGCTTATTCACGTGCAAGACAATTCGAGAGCCGGAGCGATGGGCACGTTCAGAACAGTGCACACTAGACAAGGTCAAGTCAGGCTTGTTCGCAAGCTCATGAGAGATCAACACTTTTAAAGATTGAATAAAGCTCAGGAAGGATAGCGGAGTTGCAGAGCGACGACGGTGGAAAGCCGAGAAATTGACTAAGACAGGAACACTTAGAATATTTCCAAAGGAGGCAATCGGACGGCGAGGATCGAATCGCAAATCTTAAGGGGAAGAGATCGACGACGGAGATTAAATCGCAAACTGCAAATCGCAAGTTTTAAAGAATAAGTGCGGAGGTAAATGTTAAATTCGTCGAAGTGCGATATGCGGTGACGTGTCAAGCGATGTGGCAAGGTGACCTAGCAAGGTGATGTGGCGCCGACCCCACAGATCGTAGTTGATGCATGCTGACGTGGCAAGCTGATGTGGCAATGACATGGCAAGTTGACATGGCAGATGACATGGCCCTGGCCCGCATACCGCACATCGCAAGTTTTAAAAGTTAAGTGTAGAGGTAAGAGTTAAGTTCGCCAAAGTGCGATATGCGGTGATGGTGGGACTCGATCGCCTTTGCAGATTGCAAGTTTTAAAAGATAGCGCAAAGGGTTCATGTTAAAGTCGCAAAAGTGCGATGTGTGATGCCAGGTGGGACTTGATTGCATAGCGCACTTTGCAAGTCTTAGAAGATAAGCACTAAGGAAAAGTTGAAAATAATGGCATGCGAAGTGCGGGTGGATGCGATGTGGTTTCAAAAGCGAACTCCAAAGGTTTTTAAATCCGGAGGTAAGGCATTTCTTGTGTTAAATCGCACCAAGAGGGAGAAAAGGGGATTATAACGTAAAGCCAGTGAAACGCCTTGGTAACGGAAGAAAGTCCAAACGCGGGCATAAAGACTCGGGTATGTGGTCCGACATAGGGCAAAGGAGAGGAAAAGACATCATGCTGCAAGCACGAGCAGAAGAGGCAGAGCCAGGTAGCAGATGACATGATGATAACATGCGAAACGCAAAAGCATGGGTAGAGACGGGTGTAGATGCGTTTATACAGATTATTGGGACATCACAGCCGAAACACACAGAGGCATAGGCAGAGTCAAACATAAGAGCATATAGTGGCACCGTTGGAAGCACGACAGCTGGGGCAATTCGGGCACAGAGGAGTTGTTGCAGAACTGTGCAGCTATCGCATCATAACGAGAAAGGACACCTTAGCACTTTGGGGGATGCATCAACAACAAACTAGATTCAGCAAAAGGATTGTATTCCAAGTTTATTTTGTTTTCTTTGTTAAAGATCGAAGCTCCAATGATGTCCTCGTTTTCAATGTAATAAGTAGTTTAATAGTTTTTAGGCAGTTTAGGAGTTTCAAGAAGCTCGAGCAGTTACAAAGGGCTTTCGTTTGTATTTAAGAAGGGAGAAAGAGAGAGGAAAAAGGGGGGCCGAGTTCTGGACCTCTTGGGGATCACATTTTGTACTTCATTTTCTGATTGGTAAATGAAAGTGGCAACAAGTTTCTTGCAACTGTTGATGGTGATTCGTATTTCTTGTGCCATTTTGTGTTATGTAAATTTTATTAATTGTTAGTTAGATATAGTTATATTAGGTTTTATTAAGTGAAAGGGCATGATCAAAGATCATGCCTCTTCACCAAGGGACACCATGAGGCTATATTTAAAGCCTCGGTGATTTCCCATTGTAATCATCTTTCATCTTCATCAGTGATAATATATAATTATCAAGTTTACCCGAGTTTTTACACTCCATTGGTATCGGAGCCATCGCTCTTCGGGATCTGTGTGATCACCAGAACTAAGGAATTACAAGAATTCCAGAATTGCAGATTTCTTTAGATCAAGTGCTTGTGGACAGTATTAGTTTTAAAAGAAATTTGCAGCCCTTCTCCTCTCATATCCGATCTGTCCCTCACATTCTCACTTCAGTTCACTCCCACTCTGCGTTTTAAAAGAAAATAAAAAAATAAAATAAAATAATTTTTTTACAATCCACTCCCCCCTCCTCTACGCACCTCGGCCCTTCCCACCTGCACACAACCCACTTACCCTCACACGCTCCTACCCACGTTACCCACTTCTGCCCCCCACGTCTCCCATTTACCTCGGCCGTTTTCCAAACCCTCTCTGTTCGGCCCTTCCGCGGTCTTTTGGCTGCTGCAACTCCCTTACCTTATCACTCTGCCCTCCCGCCTGTGCCAATCGTCCCCGCCCTCACCTGCAGTTACCTGTGATCGGCTTCGACCGGCGGGACTGAAAGTCGAAGGCTTGCACACACGCTGCTCCCCGCAGTCATTTTTTTTTCCTCCGCGTATTCCTTCGATATCCCTTCCACGTCGATTTTTCAAACTACAGTCACGTAAACATAAATCGATCCGACGTCTTCATTCGATAAGGGTATTCGAGAAGGGTATACGTTTTCATTCTATATGATTGGTTAAACGGATGGTTTTGACTTATTATAGTCATAGTTAAAAAGATTATAATATATATAAATTATAAATTATATAATTTATATAGTTTATGGTCATATAGTTATAAATTTAAAAATAAAATAATAAAAATTATTATTGTTGTGTAATAATTATATAATCGATTTATATATTATATAGTTTTCAAATTGATAATTATATATATATATATATTTATAATTATATAAATTAATTTTTTTTTTCACAAAGAAAAAATTCGTAATTTTATTTATGGGTAAACAAAATTACATGTTGTATGAGCTGATATATGTCCAAAGACATTCAGAAAGTCGCAGAAAAAGTAAGCAAAAGAGATACAAATTAGGATTTTCTCCCCTTCTTCTTTTCAACCTTGCGCCAAGCACCAAGTGTTGGCCCGGTCTCGATAAGGACGAGCTGATTTTCTTCCATTGGTGCTCCATTGTCCTTATCAGAGTCTGATGTGTCTGTTGTATGTGTTCGTTTATATCCCCCACTGTCTAGTGTTCCAGGTACCATTTCCTGCTGAGTCTTTGTGGTGGTGTCGAGAGGATCTTGCATTTCCTGTTCTTGTGTGCCCAAGGAAGTATCTGTTTGTTGATTCTCTTGTGGTGTTGGGTCCACCTCTTCTTCCTGTAGTTCTGGCTCTTCAGAAGGAAATTGCCAACCTTTTGCCGCTTTGCCTGTTTTCTTATTTTTCCTGTTATCCCTTTTGGCTGCCGGGCATGAGTTTTGTAGGTGTCCTGTACACCTACATATTCGGCATCTGAAGGCTGTGTTCTCATAATCTAAATGCTGTGTCCATCTCTGTTGTTTGTTGTTCAGCATAATGGACTCTGGGAGTCCCTTGTTCATGTCAACCTCCACACAGATTCGTGCAAAGGTGAATATGCGCTCCTCCAGGCGTTGAGTGTCTGTTTTAATGTATCTACCAAGGGTGTTTCTAATGCAGCCAAGTACATTTTCATTCCAAAAATGTAGCGGGAGATTGTAGAGCCTTACCCAGACCGGCATTTTGGTCACTTCCATGGTGTTGGCGTCAAAATCTGGGAACCATGGTGTAATGAATAGTCCCGTAGAGCCCCAAAACCATGGTCCCTGACTGATAATGTCATCTCTGGCCTCTGTAGATGAAAATTTTACAATGAAGAAACCTTTAGAACATAGGTGTATTTCACATTCCATGGTCCAGTTTGTAAAAATCCAATGGAACAGCTCCATTGGTTTGGGCCAGAAACAGTTGAATCTGCCTATAATGGCTTGGGATTCGTAGGCAGTTCTATGCACATCAATGTCTAGACTGTCTATATTTATTTCAGGCACGCTGTCCTGCAGTTCTACAATGTATGGCTTGGGGGAACTTTCAGCAGGGGCAGCAGGTACTGTGGGACAGTTTTTGTCTCCTTGTAATACATTCCGGTATGAGCCTTTTGTGGGAACTGTTCTGGATGTTCCTGCTCCCATGGAGGATCCTTGTGCCCTGTTTTGACCCATCATTCCACCCCTCAGTCTAAGGTTGAGGCAGATGGAAGAGCCAGGGCTAATGGCATAGTCGATAAGAGTGCAATGGTCAGCTAAAGCTTTTCCCCCAAATATCAGTGACTGTGAATGAGCTGGGTAACCCGCCACAGACCAGATTTCTTCCTTCAGATGTGGTATAGAATCTGTTGGTCGAATCCATAAAACAATGTTGTTGCCTACAGGAGGCTTAATGAAAATTTGGTAAGATTTCGAGCCTACCTGATGGTCGATGTTACAGATATGCGGGCTGCATTTGTTGACTATAGGCACATCGTTCAGGTTGTGGGCCAATGCTTGGCATGGATGGTTCGAGGGCTGCCATAGAGTCCGCATAGAGCCTGCCCGGCAACCAAAATCAATGACGCAGCCGCACCCATTGTTCTTTGGCACATCCGACGCAGAAGGGAAGTGAACAGGGGCGAATAGCCGAGACCCCCAGCAAATAGCACGATAAAAACTGCAGTTGAGAGAGGTAAGATACCCATTTCCTGCAGGTGCGGATATCTGTTGCCGTTGGAAGAAAACCACCAGAACCGATCCAGAGCTGTGAAAACATAAAACAGAGATTCCTCCACGATATGAATGCCGCTCTGTGCCCCGTAATCCTCTAAAAAGTTTGTAATCTGCGTCAAACCATGGCCTGAGATCAGTGCAGACGAGGGGGTATGAGCGAGTCGCCTCCGAACGAAGGTAAGCAGGCTCAAAAAATCGGTGCGGCGCCTCTGAAACATGGTCCGCCGCCACAGAAGACAGAGCAGCCGAGCCCTGTGCCCTAGGGTTTCCACGAACAAACGCTCCGCTTCGCTCCATCTTTGTGTTCTCGTGAATGGTTTAAGTTAATCTCAATTATATAAATTATTTATATATTATATAGTTTTCAATTAATAATTATATATATATAATAATTATATAATTATTATATAATTTATTTAAAAATAATAATAATTATTATTATTAAAAAAAAAGAAAAAAAGAAAAAGGAGGAGGAAAGAAACTGGCTGAAAAATATTCTCCACCTCATACATGCTCAATGTCTTCCTCGATGTCGATGGCTGAATTCCAGAAGAAATTGGGAGATCTTGAGAAACACATTAATAATAATTCCGAAGAATTCGGAAAAAGATTAGTCAATCTTGAAGGTACAGTTGCAGGGCACTCCAACGACATCAAAAAGATTCATGATACAACAAATCGAATAGAAAGACAAATGTGGCTAAATCATCACGAGGCCACAGAAAAGCAGAACGAACTCTTCAATAAGCTAAATGATAAGCTAGATAAATTAAGTCAGACACAATCCCCAATATCTCCTAACAAGGAACAAAATCAACAAAACAATTCCGCAGATTCAGGGAACTCAGAAGAGCATCAGGAACAAACCGATTCCCCACATCATCAAGAAGATAGTAATGCAGATTTTCAAAATAAGCAGCTCTGGAACGCATTCGCTAATCGATATCCCCTTCTTGTTCCACCATTAGCATATCAGCGCAAAGCCAAGATCGACCTACCCAAATTTGATGGTAATGAAAAAAATAGCGTTGCATGGCTTAATAAAGCAGAAGAATATTTTGAGATTTATGACATTAGTAGTGATGACAAAAAAATTAAGCATGCTTCCATGAAAATGGAAGGAAAAGCATATAATTGGTATATGTGGTGGAAAAAAACAACGCTCGCTATCAGTTGGAGGAAATTTAAGGATGCGTTCTTCAAAAGGTTTCAAGGCATAAAAGAAGAAAAGTTTTTTTCAACCTTTATCAAATTACGCCAAAAAGGAGATGTGGATGAGTACACTAGAGAATGGGAGACCTTGGCAACACAAGTACCAGGATTGTCGGAATCTCGTCTAATCCAGTCTTACATCTCAGGACTTAAAATCCACATACAGGAAGAGCTAGAACTACATGAAATTACGTCCGTAGAAGTAGCAAGGCAAAAAGCAAAAGCTGCTGAAAAGAAATTTGAAAGATTATCAAAACTAGAAAAAGTATATTCGAGACGACGGTTTCCTCAATCTGAAAATATAGATGACACAAAATATGTCCCTGTCCATCTTCGTGAAGAAGAAAAATCTAGTATGGAAAAACAAAGAATGCGAGAGGGCAAGTGCAAACGTTGCAGTGAAAACTGGGACCCTAAGCACAGATGTGCTAATGGAAAAGCGAAAAATCTATACAGTTGTGAAGCAACTAACGACACTAATAGTACTGATTCATATATAGAAGGATTAGAAGACAACTTAGAGTTCTCTCCAGAGGTGGATGGCGAAACTATTCCGCAAGTGTCATTATCAGCTATGACAGGCATATCACAACCTCAAACACTAAGGTTAAGAGGACATATTAAGAAAAACAATGTAATGGTTCTAATAGACACAGGCAGCACGCACAATTTTCTAGATTCAACCATGGCCAAAAGACTCAACCTCTTTACTTTCCCCATGCCTAATATGAAGGTAATGGTGGCCGATGGTAAGAAGATTGAACAAGTAGGAAAATGCCATAAAGTCAAATTGCAGATTAAAGACTTTCATTTAGAATCTCCATTCTACACAGTTCCATTATGAGGAGTAGATGTGGTCTTAGGAATTCAATGGCTACAAACTCTAGGTACTTATTCTGCCAACCATCAGAAGCAGTTTATAAGTTTTAAGTGGAAAGGGCAGGAACACAAGTTGTATGGATTCCAAGCCCCAGAAGATCAAGTCGTATCTTCCTCTCTGATGACGAAGATGATTCAAATAGGAGCGCCAACATCTACAGTACAATGTCATCAGTTAGAAATGTTATCTTCAAAAGGGAGCCACGAAGAGTCACCCGAAGTCAAGACAGGATCCGACCCTGTCGATATCAGATATTTTCACTATCCAGATCAACAAAAGATTGAACTCGAGAATATGCTCCACGATCTTTTTAAAATGTGGGAAGCAAGAGCCCGCCGCTCAAGAAACCGAGGCGTTCGTCAACATTGTCCATCGTTACATATGCTTTGAGGACAAAGCATCTTTAAGAGAGGGGCAATGTTATGTAAATTTTATTAATTGTTAGTTAGATATAGTTATATTAGGTTTTATTAAGTGAAAGGGCATGATCAAAGATCATGCCTCTTCACCAAGGGACACCATGAGGCTATATTTAAAGCCTCGGTGATTCCCCATTGTAATCATCTTTCATCTTCATCAGTAATAATATATAATTATCAAGTTTACCCGAGTTTTTACACTCCATTTTGTGTCTCTTCTTCTTTGAATGAAGTGAAGTAATGTAGCAGTCAGTCTCTTAATTACATCAGTGAGTAAGAGTTAAATAACCTTAATTTGCGCTCCTTCACTTCAACTTTTCTCTCTTCACCAATTCTCTCTGAAACTTTAAAGTGGTAGATTTTTCTCCTCAGCATATCATTTTGAGTTTCCCCTCTCTTCCCAAACTCCTGATGAAACTTTAAAATAATAGATTCTGTGTCTACAACATATTATTTCGAAGTGTCCTCTCTCTCCATGAATTTCCTCTGAAACTTTAAAGTGGTAGATTATGCTTCTCAGCATATCATTTTGAGTTTCCCTTGCAGTTCTTCTTTCCATTCAGATATCAGTAGTGAATGGCATTTTGAAATCTTTTATTATTCCAGATCATTAAGGGTTTTAGAAAATTGGTTCCCAGAGGGATAGAACAAAGACCTCATGATAAAATTATTTCCGTGACACACATTTTAAATGTTCTTAAGCATTGATTCCTTTCACAACCGAGGGATTATTTCTTGAGATACAACATTTTCTGGTGCTGCTGCCGGGGACGAAGGCACGAAGTTATTTTTCCCTGGGTATTGAAATCTGTTTCTTGATGGTGAACAAGATTTAGATGCAAATTTGGTTGTGCATTATTCACCCGACCACTCCACTGATGAAGGTTTCATTAGATGAGGTATTCTGTGGGCAAGGAAATGAGAAAGCACCATACAGGTATCAGAGTTTGAATCTTTTAAAGGAAGTTTTATTTTTCACCATCAGTTTGATGGTCTATTTTCCCTTACATATCAAGAAGATTTTTTCCTGCTTTATATCCTCAGAAGATTATAAGGCTCAAAATGTACATTCTTTATTGGAGAAAGAAGATTTTTCCTCCGATTGTATTATTTATCTTGATGCAACCTTATATGAGAGGATAGATGAATATGGCATTACAATTCCTGAATATTTTTGTCAAGAGTTGGCATTATACGAAGAACATTAGTGTTGTGAGGAACAAACCTTAGATTGCTCTTCCCGACCTCAATGGTTTTCAGCAGAAAACAACAATCAAACTTCTCACATACAACCTCAAATTGAGGAGTCAAACAGTAAAGGAAGCTGCCCTGTTCAAGGAAGTCTACATCAGCAGGATGTTCAAGAAAAGGAGTAGCCAAAAATTTGTCTCATCAGTTCTATGACGCAGTGGCTAACCATATGACAACTTTCTTTTGTCAGCAACAAGCACTTATACAAGGGTATGTGCAAAGCTCTATATCTGGAAAATTTTCATTGTACATCCCTGTTTTGATTTTCAAATTTCCACAGTATGGGGGCATTAAGTCTAACATGCAGATGTTGGATTGGTGCCATTGGAAGGCTGGCTTCCCCTGATAGAGTTCAAGCATAAATGCACACGTGGGGGTTGTGCATAAATAAGCTCAGAAGTTGAGCATTAGTTGTAGTATTTCTAGTTCAGTATTTTTAGTTTAAGAATAAAGGAAGAAGACCAAAGTGTAGCAGGTTTCGGGGGGGATTTCATACTGGATCAACTCCCATTCGAGATTGACTCCATGCTCAATAAAGGTTACTAATCTACAAGTTTTCTTTGACTCCATGCCCAATGAAGGCTATTGTTCTACAAGTGCTATTTGACTCCATGCCCAATAAAGGTTACTGATCTACAAGTTCTATTTGACTCCATGCCCAATAAAGGCTACTGATCTACAAGTTCTATTTGACTCCATGCCCAATAAAGGCTAATGATCTACAAGTTCTCAGCACTTTGTTACCAAAGCTCTGTCCCCAGTTGGAGCCAGATGTTGTAGCCTAATTTGACTTAGCTAAAAGTCAAGAGAGGTTCTGAGCAGTTCAAGGTTATTGAGGAACAATTGTTCAAAGACCTATAATATGCTCGAAAGGGTAACCACAAGCTCAATGAGGATTCGGCATCACAGGTGCACCAGAACCAAAATCAAGGAAGCAGCAGCATTGGAGGTGTAATCTAAGCCAGAGGAGCAGCAAAGAGAAAAGCATGCAGGAGGGGTCAAGTCGGGCTCATTTACGTGCAAGACAATTTGAGAGCCGGACCGATGGGCACGTTCAAAACAGTGCACACCGGACAAGGTCAAGTCGGGCTCGTTCGCAAGATCAGGAGAGATCAACACTTTTAAAGATTGAATAGAGCTCAGGAAGGATAGCGGAGTTGTAGAGCGGCGACGGTAGAAAACAGAGAAATCGACTAAGACAGAAACACTTAGAAGATTTCCAAAGGAGGCAATCGGATGACGGGGATTGAATCGAAAATCTGAAGGGGTGGAGATCGACGGCAGAGGTTAAATCGCAAACTGCAAATCTCAAGTTTTAAAGAATAAGTGCGGAGGTAAATGTTAAATTCGTCGAAGTGTGATATGCGGTGACGTGGCGAGGTGACATAGCGCCGACCCCACTGATCGCAGTTGATGCATGTTGATGTGGCAATTCTGTGGGAAGCTGACATGGCAGATGACATGGCCCTGGCCCGCATACTGCACATCGCAAGTTTTAAAAGTTAAGTGCAGAGGTAAGAGTTAAGTTCGCTGAAGTGCAATATGCGGTGATGGTGGGACCCGATCGCCTTCGCAGATTGCAAGTTTTAAAAGATAGCACAAAGGGTTCATGTTAAAGTCGCCGAAGTGCGATGTGCGATGCCAGGTGGGACCCGATCGCATAGCGCACTTCGCAAGTCTTAGAAGATAAGCGCTAAGGAAAAGTTGAAAACAATGGCATGCGAAGTGCGGGCGGATGCGATGTGGTTTCAAAAGCGAACTCCAAAGGTTTTCAAATTCAGAGGTAAGGCATTTCTTTTGTTAAATCGCACCAAGAGGGAGAAAAGAGGATTATAACGTAAAGCCAGTGAAACACCTTGGTAACGAAAAAAAGTCCGAACACGGGCAAAAAGACTCAGGTATGTGGTCGGGCACAGGACAAAGAAGAGGAAAAGACACAACGCTGCAGGCATGAGCAGAAGAGGCAGAGCCGGGTAGCAGGTGACATGATGATAACATGCGAAACGCAAAAGCATGGGTAGAGACTGGTGTAGATGCGTTTATACAGACTATTGGGACATCACAGTCGAAACGTGTAGAGGCATAGGCAGAGTCAGACATAAGAGCATATAGTGGCACTGTTGGAAGCACGACAGCTGGGGCAAGTCGGGCATAGAGGTGTTGTTGCAGAACTGTGTAGCTATTGCACCATAACAAGAAAGGACACCTTAGGACTTCAAGGGATGCATCGGCAACAAACTAGATTCAACAAAAGGACTGTATTCCAAGTTTATTTTGTTTTCTTTGTTAAAGATCGAAGCTACAATGATGTCGTCGTTTTCAATGTAATAAGTAGTTTAATAGTTTTTAGGCAATTTAGGAGTTTCAAGAAGCTCAAGCAGTTACAAAGGGCTTTCGTTTGTATTTAAGAAGGAAGAAAGAGAGAGGAAAAAGGGGGGCCGAGTTCTGGACCTCTTGGGGATCACATTTTGTACTTCTTTTTCTGATTGGTAAATGAAAGTGGCAACAAGTTTCCTGCAACTGTTGATGGTGATTCGTATTTCTTGTGCCATTTTGTGTCTCTTCTTCTTTGAATGAAGTGAAGTAATGTAGCAGCCGGTCTCTTAATTACATCTGTGAGTAAGAGTTAAATAACCTTAATTTGCGCTCCTTCACTTCAACTTTTCTCTCTTCACCAATTCTCTCTGAAACTTTGAAGTGGTAGATTCTGCTCCTCAACATATCATTTTGAGTTTTCCCTCTCTTCACAAACTCCTGATGAAACTTTAAAATAATAGATTCTGTGTCTACAACATATTATTTCAAAGAGTCCTCTCTCTCCATGAATTTCCTTTGAAACTTTAAAGTGGTAGATTTTGCTTCTCAGCATATCATTTTGAGTTTCCCCTGCAGTTCTTCTTTCCATTCAGATATCAGTAGTGAATGGCATTGTGAAATCTTTTATTATTCTAGATCATTAAGGGTTTTAGAAAACTGGTTCCCAGAGGGATAGAACAAAGACCTCATGATAAAATCATTTCCGTGACACACTTTTTAAATGTTCTTAAGCACTGATTCCTTTCACAACCGAGGGATTGTTTCTTGAGATACAACAACTACCATTCTCAATAACAATGTGATTCCTGATTTTGCTGAAGTACTGTCGAGATGCACTCAAGAAGAAACAAGAATGATAGAATATGAAAATGAAGGTAATGCTGCCTTCACCGCTCGTGCTAAGAAGAAGAACAATGGTGGTCCGAGGAACCATGGAAGAGTTGGGGTCAAAGGAAAGAAAGGAAAATGTTACACATGTAACAAGACTGGCCACTATGCTAGAGAATGCCCTAATAGAAGGGATTCTCTCAAGGATGATGATGACAACAACAACAAAGGAACAACAGGTTCAAAGGGAAGAGGAAGGCTCCATCTGGTCGTAATGGAAATGGGCAACCTTTCAAAAGGTCAAGAAATTCTAGGTACGAGGAATCAAATGTTGTTGATGATAAGAAAAATGAATTCATTCTTGTATCTGGCCTCTCTGCTGCATCTCCACTCGACACCTTGGATGTCTGGTTGATTGACAGTGGTACTTCAAGGCACCTCGCTGGGTTTAAAGAAGCTTTCTCTGTTTTGACTAAGAAGGATACTAATCTGAAAATTATCCTTGGAGATAATGCCACCTATCTCGTGAAAGGGACAGGGACTGTGACCCTCAATTTACCTCAAGGTCAGGTCCTCCATTTGCAAGATGTATTGTATGTACCTGATTTGAAGAAGAACCTTGTGTCTATTTCGGCCATGGAAGTCAAAGGTTTCAATGTGGCATTCGTTGATGGAAAGGTACACATTTGGAAGAAGAGTTTCAAGGAAGCTCTTACGATTGGGTTTAGAGTTGATACACTCTACCAGGTTGGAGGAAGTCCACTGGGAGCTATGACATGTGATACTATTTGTCAAACTGAATTATGGCACTAGAGGTTTGGACACCTTCATTACAAAGCCCTTCCCGAAGCAAGGAAGGTGGTGACAGGGATGCCCGTATTAAAAAATGAACATGAAGGTGTATGTCAGGGTTGTCCTGAAGGAAAGCATACAAGGGGACCTTTCCCCTCAACTGTCATAAAGACATCTGATGTCTTGCAATTGATACATTCTGATCTATCTGGTATGCTGCTCGTGACATCTTTGGGAGGACGTTCTTACTACATGACGTTTATCGATGACTTCTCTCGCAAGACCTGGATATATTTCTTGAAGAAGAAGGACGAAGCATTCATGTGGTTTCGTACTTTCAAAGACTCAGTGGAAAATCAAACAGGGAAGAAGATCAAGATTTTGAGGACCAATAATGGCACTGAATATGAGACGAACGAGTTTAGTAACTTTTGCAGAGAAGCTGGCATCAAGAGGGAGACCACAACCTTATATACTCTTGAGCAAAATGGCGTTGTTGAAAGAAAGAACAGGACCATTGTGGAAGTTGCTTGTGCTATGCTATGTGACCAAGGTCTTCTGAAGTTTCTATGGGGAGAAGCTGCGAACACTGCTGTGTACATTCAAAACTGATGCCCGCATTCTGCTTAGGACTCCAAAACTCTTGAAGAAGTCTTCTCTGGTAAGAAACCCGATGTTTCACATTTTAGAGTTTCTGGATGTCCTGTTTATTTTCATGTGCCGAAAGAGAAGAGAAGCAAGCTGGATGCTTCTGGGAAGAAGGGAATGTTTGTGGGCTACAATGAAACTTCGAAGGCTTATAGAATCTATGTGCCTGGTCAAAGAGAAGTGGAAATTTGCCACGATGTCACCTTTGATGAAGATGCTTCCCTCAGGAAAGTGATAAACCTTTCGAGCTCTGAGGAAGATCATGATGTAAGATCTGGGAATCAGGAAGAACTGAAGGATGAGATGATGCTCGATGTTGAAAGACCGATGGACCCCATTGATCCACCTCCTTCAATGAAGAGAAGACCCTCATGGCTCCAGGATACTCTCAAAGATGCCAAGAGACATATGGCCCCAAGGGGGACATTTCGTGAAAGCAAGAAGCCGAATAGATACCAAGGGTATCTAGCAGCTATGAGTACAATCGTTCAATCTGAGCCTAGATCATTTGAAGAAGCTGTAAAGCATCAAGTCTGGAAGGATGCTATGCACGAAGAGTACGAGTCCATTATGAAGAATGATGTCTGGGATGTGGTTCCAAGACCGGAGGACAAAGCTGTTGTCACCTCGAAATGGCTCTATAAGATCAAGCATGGATCTGATGGTAGTGCTGAAAAGTTCAAGGCAAGATTCGTTTCCCGAGGCTTCTCTTAAAAGGAAGACGTAGACTATGATGATATATTTGCACTTGTGGCCTGATATACCACCATCCGATCTATTATTGCCCTTGCTGCTACGCAAGGATGGAGTCTACATCAGATGGATGTGAAGACCACTTTTCTACATGGATCGATAAAGGAAGAGGTGTATGTGGAGCAACCTCTGGGGTTCGAAGTCCAGGATACAGACTCTCATGTATGCAGGTTGAAGAAAGCCCTCTATGGGTTGAAGCAAGCACCCAGGCCTTGGTACGAGAGGATAGATAGCTACTTGATGAAGCTAGGCTTTCTTGAAGTAATGCTGATCCGAATCTTTACTTCAAGGTTGATAGAGAAAAGCCTCTCATTCTAGTTGTCTATGTGGACGATCTCTTCCAAACAGGTGCTGAACCTCTCATTCATCAGTGTTAGAGGGAGCTCGCTTCTGAGTTCGAGATGAAGGACCTAGGACTGATGCATTACTTCCTAGGCTTGGAGGTCTGGCAGAGACCTGGCGAGATTTTCCTCTCTTAAGGAAAATACATTGTGAAGCTGCTGGAAAGATTTGGAATGGTGGACTGTAAGTCCATGTCGACATCGATGGAACTCAACTTTAAGAAGTTGAGTGGAAACGCTCCTGGGCCCGTGCTAGCAAATCCTACCGAGTATCGTCAACTCATAGGGGCCCTGATATTCTTAGTGGACACCCGTCCAGACGTATGTTTTGCAGTGAACACTTTGAGTCAACACATGGTTGATCCTCATCACATTCACTGGGTTAGTGCCAAGAATCTGTTGAGATATCTTCGGGGCATGATAAACCATGGGCTGAGATACACTGCCAGGAGTTTGAGAATCCATGGATACACTAATGCCGATTGGGCTGGCAGTGTGGTGGATCGCAAGAGCACATCTGGATGCTGCTTGACACTTGGGTCTGCTTTGATATCTTGGATGAGCAGGAAGCAAAAGTCAGTGGCTTTGAGCACCGTAGAGGCCTAATAAATTGCAACAAGTATGGCCTGTTGTGAAGTTGTTTGGTTGCGAAAGCTCTTCAGTGAGTTGTTCGGGCATGTGCTAGATACCACCGTTATCCTTTGTGATAACCAGAGTGGGATTCATTTGTCAGAGAATCCCGTGTTCCATGATCGATCCAAGCATATTGATATCAGGTACCACTTTATCCGAGATATGGTACAACGAGGCGCTGTAAGGCTCGATCATATAGGAACTGATGAGCAGGTTGCGGTATTCTCACTAAGCCCTTGGGGAAGGTCAAGTTCTTAACCTTCTGTGAGAATCTTGGAATTGTGGAACGACCCTATGCTGAGGGTCTTGTTGGACGATGAGCTCTGGGAGCTCTAGGGGGCTTTGGGGATAGCTTCTTGGAACTATAAGCAACCACAGGGCTAGGCTTGCCGAACCTTGTTGGTGCCCTTCTGCCCCATCATTATGATATTGAGTTGGTTCACCTCTCTCTGATCTATGCCCCGTATGCATCCTACCCATGGAGTCTTAGACTCATGGGAAGTACCTCTCATCTTGGTCAATGAGGTGGGAAAAGCTAAAGACCAGTAGCAAGACCGATAGATGCATTGGAGATTGCCGTACTCTCTATGTCTAGGATGGCACGTGTCCAACCACTTGATCTAGGATCAAGTCTAGTGAGGTTTCAAACCTCCAACTGACTTCGGGTTAGTTAAACCAACTTCGGGTTGGTATGAGACTCCTTTGAGTCCTATAGAGGTTTCGGACCTCTGAGCTACTTTAATAGCTGGAAGTGATGTCTTTGTGACTCACCTTTTGTTCTGAAATAAAGAAGCCAACAAAGCAAGTTACTACAGGAAGATGCACGATGTTTGGATGGCACAGGTGGATGGAGTTCTCCTTAGTTGAGAGGGAGTGTTAATTTTTGACAACTAGGTCCAAACTCCATGTTGTGATGCTCAGATGACGATGCCAATATTTTTATTGGATTCCTCTTTTGGAGAGGTGCAAGATCGATCTAAAGATCATCTTAATCGAATGAGTAGAACATTTATTTTGAATTAATTCCACTTATGTGCAAGGTCGACCAAAATTGTAATGTAGGCTTGGAGCCCCAACAGATGTGTCACACACCCTCACTGATGGATATATATTGGTCAACGTTGGAGGTCATTTTCACCATCACTCATCACACATTCTCTCTCTGCATCTGATTGGTTCGATCTCACACTTGGAGGCTTCTCTTCACTCACACGTGGGAAAAACAACAACTAGGTTTTTCTGTTCCGATCTATGGTTTCAGTGCAGCTTTGACCAGCGTTGACTTTGGTCAACATTGACTCGAAACTCTCCCAAAACTTCGATCTCTGCAATCTGCATTTTTTGGCACAAAAATCGAGGCTGGACGTTGACTTTGACTTGGATGCATTGACTTTTTGCTGCTGCTGTTTTGCGTTGACCATTGACTGGACAACGTTGACTTTTGTTGACTTTGGGTTGACTGTTGTAGAGCTGTTTGAGAGGGTTGTGTGACACATTCTGGTTGGCTGACCGTGAGGAGACTTTGTTGGTTGAAGCATCTTGTTGACCGCTGTAACGCACAACACATATATTTTGCTGATCATGTCAAGTGTATTTTTGGCTTGTCTTCTGTTGATCTATTGGTATGTTCTATCAGCGTTTTACTTTCATGTTTATGTGATTGCTATTTGATATCAGGTATAAAGTAAAGCTGCAGCAAGCATAGAATATCTACGAAAATTTACATAATGTGATTGCTAAACAGGAAATTGAAATTGGGCTAATAAGAAATATTGAAGTAAATTGCTCTAAGCATAGAACATATCATCGTTAACTAAAATTAACATGGTATCAGAGCTGAGTTGAAGACAAATCCCAAGCAAGAGTGAGAAGAGCAATCACTGAAAGTTGATTAGACAAGGACAAGGATCAATGGCTTCCTCATCATACTTCAAATCTGATGACAAGCTCAATGATAAATCTGATTATCATGCTTGGAAAATGTCGTTGGACTTGACTTTGGACGAACAAGATGTTATGGACTATGTGCAGGGAAAGATTACTGAGCCTCCATTAAATGCATCGGCTGCCACTAAAACAAAATACAAGAAAGAGGAAAACAAGGCAAAGAAGATCATCAGGGATTCAATTCACAAGCACTTGGTTGCTTATATCTTCGAGCTGGGCACATCTAAGGAGATGTATGATAAGTTGGTTGGCATGTTCAAGGCTAGCACTGCTACTCAAATTCTCTTTTTTGAAGAACAATTTGAAGGACATCAAGATGGATAAGGGAGAGTCCATCCAATCCTATTTTATGATGATCACCGAAATAAAAAAATGATCTCTCATTTATTGGAGAGGTCGTAGCTAACTGAGAGCTCACTCTCATTGCTCTTGAAGGTCTTCCCCGGACATGGTATGTATTCAATACCACTATTCTCAATAATAACATAATTCTCGATTTTGATGAATTGTTGACGAGATGCACTCAAGAGGAGACTAGGATGATGGAGAGAGACAAACCCTCAAATGGAAATGGAAGTGAACCTACTGCCTTCTTCGAACATGCAAAGAAGAAGAATAATGCTGGTCCTAGAAATCAAGGTCAAGGAAGAGCGGGACCCAAAGGAAGGAAGGGTAGATGGTACAGTTGTAACAGGTTTGGCCACTATGCTAGAGAGTGTCCCAATAAAGGGGACTCACCCCGAGATGATGACTACAACAATAACAATAACTTCAGGGGAAATGGAAATCAAAGGAACAACAAGTTCAACAACAAAGGAAAAAGAAAGGCTCCCTCTGCTCGAAATGGAAATGGAAATGGTCAACCTTTCAAAAGGTCAAGGACCTCCAGGTCTGATGAATCTAATGTTGTTGATAACAAGAAAAATGAATATATTCTTTTATCTGCCCTTTCTGCTGCATCTCCTCCCGTCACCCTGGATAACTAGTTGATTGATAGTGGTGCATCAAGGCACTTCATTGGATACAAAGAAGCCCTCTCTCATTTGATTGAAAAGGAAACGAATTTGGAAATTATCCTTGGAGATAATGTCACCTATTCCGTGAAAGGGACAGGGACTGTGACTCTTCCCCTAAATCAAGGTCAAGTCCTTCATCTGCAAGATGTGTTGTATGTACCTGACTTGAAAAGAATGTAGTGTCTATCTTGACGATGGAAGATAAAGGATTCAAGGTGGCATTCATTGATGGAAAGGTATGCATTTGGAAGAGGAATTTCAAAGAAGGATTCACTCTTGGTTTCAGGGTTGATACACTCTATCAGGTTGGAGGAAGTCCGTTGGGAGCCATGTCATGCAATATAACTCTTCGATCCGAGCTATGGCACCGAAGGTTTGCACACCTTCATTTACATTATAAAGCCCTTCCTGAAGCAAAGAAGGTGGTCACAAGTATGCTCGATTTCAAAGATGATCATGAAGGTGTATGTCAGGGTTGTGCCGAAGGAAAGCATGCAAGAGGACCATTCCCCTCAAGTGACACCAAGACTACTGACGTTCTACACTTGTTTCATTCTGATCTATCTAGTATGTTTCCCGTAACATCCTTGGGGGGATGCTTATATTATGTCACTTTTATAGATGACTTCTCCCGCAAGACTTGGATATACTTCTTGAAGAAAAATGATGAAGTATTCAAATGGTTCCACACCTTCAAGGCCTTGGTTGAAAATCAAACATGGAAGAAGATCAAAATATTGAGGACCGATAATGGAACCGAATATGAGTCAAATGAGTTCAATGACTATTGCAGGGAAGCTGGCATTAAGAGGTAGATCACTACTGCATATACCCCCGAAAAAAATGGAGTTGACAAAAGAAAGAATAAAACCTTTATTGAAGCCTCTTGTGTCATGCTTCATGACCAAGGTCTTCCAAAGTTCCTATGGGAGAAGCTGCCAACACCGCTGTGTATTTTCAAAATAGATGCCCACATCAAGCATTGGACTCTAAAACTCCCGAAGAAGTCTTCACTGGTAAGAAACTTGATGTTTCTCATTTTAGAATTTTTGGAAGTCTTGTATATTTTCATGTGCCGAAAGAAAAGAGGAGCAAGCTGGATGCTACTGGAAAGAAGGGAACATCTGTGGGCTACAATGAAACCTCTAAGGCATATAGAATCTATGCGCTTGGTCAAAGAGAAATGGAGATAAGTCATGATGTCACATTCGACGAAGATGCTTGCCTTAGGAAGGTTAGAGATCTTCCTATCTCAAAGGAAGACAAAGAAGAAGATGCAGGAAAGAAGGAAGAATCGAAAGATGAACATATGCCCGATGTTGAAGGTCCAATGGATCCTATAGACCCACCTCCTAGTGAGCCTGCTTCTTCAAATAAAAGAAGACCCTGATGGCTTAGAGACACTCTCGAAGATGTCGAGAGACATATTGCTCCAAGGGGAACATTCCGTGAAAGTAAGAAGCCGAATAGGTACCAAGGGTACTTAGTAGCCATGAGCACCATTATCCAATCTGAGCCTGGAGCTTTTGAAGAAGCTGTGAAACACCAAGTTTGGAAGGGTGTTATGAACGAAGAATATGAGTCGATCATGAAAAATGATGTCTGGGATGTGGTCCCTAGACCTAAGGACAAATCTGTTGTCACCTCGAAATGGCTTTGCAAGATCAGGCATGGAGCCGATGGAAGTGCTGAAAAGTTCAAGGCACGATTTGTTACCCGAGGCTTCTCGCAGAAGGTAAAGACTATGTTGAGATATTTGCACCTGTTGCTCGCTACACCCCCATCCATTCGATTATTTCCCTTGCTGCATCGCAATGATGGAGTCTACATCAGATGGATGTCAAGACTACCTTTTTACATGGCTCAATCAAGGAAGTGGTCTATGTGGAACAACCTTTGGGGTTCAAAGTTCGAGATCGAGATACACATATGCAAGTTGAAGAAAGCCCGCTATGGGTTGAAACAAGCCCTTATGGCTTGGTATGAAAGGATTGATAGCTATCTGATGAAGCTGGGCTTCACATGAAGTGAAGCTGATTGGAATCTTTATTTTAAGGTTGATAATGACAAGCCTCTCATCTTGGTACTCTATGTGGACGAACTCTTCCTGACAGGTGCAAACCCTCTTATTCATCAATGTAAGAGGGATTTGGCTTCTGAGTTCGAGATGAAGGACCTAGGACTGATGCACTACTTCCTAGGCTTGGAGGTTTGGCAAAATCTAGGTGAGATTTTCCTTTCTCAAGGAAAATATATTGTGAAGTTGTTGGAAAGATTTGGGATGGTGGACTGCAAGTCTGTGACTACTCCGATGAAACTCAACTTTAAGAAGTTGTGTGGAAGTGCTGTTGGGCCCGATTTGGGAAATCCTACCGAGTATTGTCAACTCGTATGGGCCCTGATGTTCTTAGTGAACTCACGGCTGGACATATGTTTTGCAGTAAACACGTTGAGTCAATATATGGTCGAGCCTCATCACATACACTAGATTGGTGCCAAGAATCTCTTGCGATATCTCTGGGGCACAATCAACCATGGACTGAGATACACTGCTGGGAATGTGAGGCTCCATGGATATACTAATGCTGACTGGGAAGGCAGTGTGGTGGATTGTAAAAGCACAACTGGATGTTGCTTCACCCTAGGTTCTGCTTCATTATCTTGGATGAGTAGGAAGCAAAAATTGGTTGCTTTGAGCACTGCTGAGGCCGAATACATTGCAGCAAGTATGGCCTGTTGTGAAGCTGTTGAGGAAGCTCTTTAGTGAGTTGTTTGGGCATATGCTGGATACCACCATGATCCATTTCGACAAGCAAAGTGGGGTTCGAATTTCGGAGAATCTCGTGTTCCATGACCGCTCCAGGCATATTGATATCAGGTACCATTTTTTCCAAGATATGGTATAGCAAGGCGTCGTAAGGCTCCATCACATTGGGACTTTTGAGCAGGTCGCAGATATTCTCACGAAAACGAAACCCCTAGGGAAGGTCAAATTATTAACCTTTAGTGAGAAGCTTGGAATCGTGGAAAGACCCTTTGATGAGGGTCTTGCTTGAGTTGGACTTTGAGATCTGGGAGCTCCAGGGGGCTTGGGGATAGCTTCTTGGAGCTATAAGCAACCAAGGGGAAAGGTTCGCCTTTCTTTGTTGGTGTGCTATTTCCCCACCATTGTGATATTGAGTTGATTCACCCTCTCTTGATCTATGCCCCACATACATCCTACCCATGTAGTCTGGGACTCATGGGAAGTAGCTGTCATTTGGCCAATGAGTTGGGAAATGAGGATAGAGACCATAGCATTACCGATGGACGCATCGAGTATTGCTGTACTCTTTATGTCTAGGATGGGTTGTGTCCAACAACTTGATCTGGGATCAAGTCTGGTTGAGATTTTTACCTCTAAACTGACTTCAGGTCAGTGGAGAGTGGCAAGGTCTTGTGACTCATTGTTGATAAAATCTTCTTCATTATTTCTTCAAGATTCAGCATAGCAGAGTCAAGTAGAGTACAAGGACAACAGGATGACAGAGGATGACAGGATGGTACATGATGGTACAAGATGACAGGATTGCACAGGTTGACAGATGTATTGATGGGTGGAGTTCTCCCTAGTTGAGAGGGAGTGTTAAATTTGGCAACTAGGGCCAAACTCCACTTTGGACTGCTCATATGGTGGAGATTATATTTTTGTTGGATTCCTATTTCGGAGAGGTGCAAGATTGATCTAAAGATCATCTTGTTTGGATGAGTAGAAGGTTGATTTTGAATTTATTCTCTCACACATGTGCAAATTGTCAAGGTCGGCCAAAATTGTTATGTAGGCTCATTAGCCCCAAAAGATTTGTCTCCAC
This sequence comes from Pinus albicaulis, assembly GCA_034641835.2. NCBI lineage: Eukaryota > Viridiplantae > Streptophyta > Pinopsida > Pinales > Pinaceae > Pinus > Pinus albicaulis. The sequence continues at coordinate 1,446,820,790 of CM076579.1, forward strand.
TCCTCATTGATGGATATAAAAAGGAGAGACTTATTCCTCATTTGGACATCATCTCATCTCACATCATCTGTCCTCCCTCATTGGTTCATACAACGTCAAGAAGGCTCTCTCTCATCCCTCATTTGTTCGTACAACCTCAAGAAGTCTCTCTCTCCTCTATGCACGTGTGGAAAGTCGTCGTGTTATTCAGACTGGTTTTAGGGTAGAAAACAGAGCGTTGACCAACGTTCACTTTGTATCAACTTTAACTTTTTGACTTTGATTTCTTGGGAAGAAATTTTTCTCTTTAGGCTGCGTTGATTGGCACACAAATTGAGGATTTCTGGGTAGGTTGATCGCTGCGTTGACTGCATTTTGACCACAATGTTGACTAGGTTTGACTGAGTTCTTTCTGGATTGTTTTGGGTTGACTTTGACTGATTTTGGAGGCTGATTTTGACTAAGTTTGACCAAGCTTTATTGGAGGAGAAATATCGCTGGTTTGACCAACGTTGACTTTTGTTGGCTAGGGCATCCTATTGACTACTGTTTGACTGAAGGAAATTTGTAAATTTTCCTCTCTCTGCTGAATTTGAAGAATAATAAGATTTGATCAAAGTGTTTTCCTCACATTGGGGTTTTTCCTTGGCATCCGCCAAATGCTGTGTCCTCTTGTCTTTTGGTTATTTGTTTATGTTCTATCAACATTCATTGTGAATGTTAATGTGATTGCTAAGTAGGAAATTGAAATTGGGCTAATAAGAAAGATTGAAGTAAATTGCTCTAAGCACAAAACATACCATCGTTAACTAAAATTAACAGCTTGCCATGCCAACAATGTTCACATACAACGTTGGCTGGTTTTGAAATCAGTGGCATTTCTCTCACAAATTCTTTTTTGCTAATTCTAACAAGGTTGTCAACGTTTATATGTCCCATTCATCTATGCCATAGCCAACTCTCATCTTCTTTTGCCAAGAAACATCCTTTAAAAACTTCATCCAAGGACTATATGTCATTTGGAACATAGGAGAAGTGCGTTTATTTGCATAGTAGTGGAATGTGGGGGCCACTCACCCACATAGATTACACACTCAAGGAAGGGAATTCGAATTCCCCAAGGTATAGTCGAATTAGATGGGGCCCACATGGAGCTCATGGCCAACAATTATAAATAGGAGTTGTTGATTATTGGAGTGGCACCTGATGATAATGAGAAGACACCATGCCCAAGGATGGACTAGAAGACATTGGTACCATCAAATATTATCAGATATTATCAGTTCAACAGAGTTTTTGAACTCTACTTCTATTTCTCATCATCTTTCTCTTGTACCCAGATTCCACGCTCTACGGGTAATTGTAATAAGTGATGTTAGTAATGATGAATTTGAGTCAGTATTGAGTCTGTAACAGGCCTAGGTAGCTTGGGACCTTGCTAACAAGTGAGTATTACTCTGGGAGGTTTTTTTTACTCAGTTAATTATCATCTCCCTACCAGGACTTAATAATTAATAGATTTTTTTCCTCCAATTTTACCCCAAAGCTGGAGTACGGCTTGATGGTGAGGCCTTGGATGAGTCCTAGTGTCTAGAGTCAATGTATATTACCATACTAGAACACACAAAAAATTTCGTGGAATTTGGTTAGGTCTAGGGAGTGATTTTTTAATTTTTTTAGATTTCCCGCAGGTCAAAAATTGCAATAAAAATTGTAATTGGATTATAATAAGTGTTGTCTAGAGAAGCTGTATGGGGTATGAGTAATCAAAATTACACCTCTCACTCTCAACTTTCTACTATGACACACTTTGAGGGGTTAATAATGAGTTTTGGACCCTCAAAACCCACATTTCCTAAGTTTAGTGGAAATTGTGGCATTTAATTAGGCTAGAATTAAATAAAATAGAGAGAAATAAATTATTCCATGTGACAAAATGACGTGGAAATGACTTGGAAATTATTTTAAGTCAAAGAGTTGAGTCAACATACATGTGGAGGATGACTGAGCACATTGCATCATTAATTCATCATTTATTTATTTAAAATCGAATTTCCTAGAGATAAAGCGGCAGTTACACACAAGGAAAATTGAATTTATTGAAGGCAGTTGAGCAAAAAAGGAATATTCTACAAGATCAGTTGATTGAAGACCAAGTGGGGACCTCTTCTCACGAGCTATCTGGAGTGCAACAACACTCAACACTTCACTCAGAGGATTTATGCTATTCCTTGAGCTTAGACTGCACAGTCACTCAAAGGAAACACATAGTTCTCAGGGACCTACATAGAAGATCACTGGGGTCATCTACAGGTATGGTTTCAGTTGGTTCGAGTTTGCAATGGTGGACTTGGTGTAGGACGAGACTTTGTTTGGCTTATGGATGAGTTCACTGGATCATATGGGGAATTCGATTTCCGTTGTTCGATTTGCTCTGGGTGTCTTAATCTTCTCCACATCGAACTTGGCTTATCTTTCCTTGGGATTTGCTCCAAGTATACTATCTCACATGCATTCGTCCTTGAGAATTGCTCCCAACTCTATATATAACAAAGCCATGGGCTACTGTATTGGATCATGTTATACGAGCTATTGGGCTTGAGGACATGCTGTCGGATTGTACACGTACTTGCAATATAATACAAAATTCTTTGGGGTAACTTGTGATGGTGTTCTTCTCCTTGCATATGTGGTAAATTCTTGACTTGTTATGCTTCTATTTGTTTCCTCATGCTATTGTTTCTTTCATGCTTGTTTAAAGTTATGTTAGTATGCAGCTATTTCATATTAGCATAAGAGTTACTTGATTGCTTTAGGATAAGAAATCTTCTATTTGATGTCAAATATATCTATAGGAATTCTTTCCATTGCTTTTATTTAATTTCATATGGATTTAATATGTTGTGGTGAGATTGTGTAGAAGGATCCATCTTTGGTCAAGCTTTTCAAGCGTGAGGGGAAGTTCTCGGAGAAATCAACCCATTCTTGAAAATATTCAAAGAGAACCCACATGTGTTGATTTCCAAAGTTTAATCTATATTTTATTTTTTCTTGCAGAGGTTCTTTAAAGTTTCTCAAAGCTCTTATTCCTTGCATCAAAAAAACAAACTTAAAATAATTTACTTTTCAAGTATTGCTCTTCATTTCTTTAATATCTGGCTATTTCAAAGAGCCAAGCTATGGCTAGTCAAAGAGGAGATCTTGCTCATACTCTTTGGTCTAGCCTCTTGTAGATTATTTTTGTAATATTATTTTGTGATTTCTTGAGCTAACATTTGTTGTTATAGATTGTCTCTAACTTGTTGTCTTGCAGCTACTTGTAGGTTTCATTTTCAGAAAACTACTTATAAGTTTGCATGCACGACCTTGGGGCTCCAACTTCTAGATTATTTCTTTCCCTTGGCCATGAACATTAGAGGACATTTATTGGATGAAGTCAAGTTCTTCTCAAGGGAGGTCGAGTTCACTTGGGGTCTCTATTTCTCTCTCTTGGCTGTCTAACTCAAAGAGGCTTTGCCTTTCTTCTTCTTCCTTGAAAAATCTGCATTTTGTTGGGTTTTTGTGGGCCTCAAATTTGTAGAAATTTTCAGCAAGGAAAGATCTATGGCTTAAGCCAAAATTGTGAAGACTTTCCTTGGATTTTAGAGAAGAATTTATAGTTTTTTCCTTCTTGTAATAACTAATAAAATTCTTGGTTTTGGGAGCGTGGGTTTTACCCATTGGTATCCCTATCTCTCCACCTTTTGTGGAGAGACTTTGTGGCTTGATCTTTGATATTTTTCCTCTGAAACTGAGTTCAGAGTGAGCCTTACCAGCTTTGAGTCTCTAGGAGCAGCTCCTACTGCTGATAGCTGATCTCGGGTATCCTAAATACGAGACAAGGAGTCAAAACAATCTCCCTTCTTCATCCTGGTATTACGCATCTTCTCTTCAAGGTACATCTTCCGTTGCTCGAAAAATCCTTGGTATAGCTTTTCCAGCCCTACCCACATTTCTCTAGCAGTGGCTTTAGCTACTATATGAGGTACGATATGATCCTTCACTCCATCTAGGATCAATCGCTTGGCTCTAGCCATATTCTTCTTGAATTGCCTCAGGTGTGCTGCATCAAGAGGTTCTGCAACTGCGCTATCTATGAGGGCTTTCAGATCATGCTCATCAAGGAGAAATTCTATCCTTGATTTCCAGATAACATAGTTGGAGGCACCCTCCAATCTATCTTGGTCACGCAGTCCGTTATTGGCCATCTCCTCAACTGTCGATATCTTTGCTCTAACCCTCTGCTCAGCTAGACTTACGCTCTTATTGTGGAGTAAGTCACTTCTTCTGCTGCTGCACGGGAAAAAAATTGAGTTTCTTTGAGTAAGAAACTCTCTGAGATCAAGAAATCCCCAATCTGTGTTTTTCAGAAATTTTCTGATGCTTTATGCACCAACTCTTACTGTCGTGTAGTAACTGTGTCCTTCAGCTACGCTACTTCTTCTGCTACTGAAAAAGCTTACCCCTCTGTCAACTGTCTCAGAGGGAGCCTTTTCTGCGCTAGAATGTCCTCCTGGCCTGGACAACGTAATTTCTGGGAGGGTCTGCTGCTGCTTACGCAAATCCTAGACTCTTCAGCGCTGATCTGCTGGTTCACTTGTGTTTCACCTGCGCTTCAGCTTGAATAAGCTCTGATACCATGTGAAAAATCCTAGATCCGGATTCCTACTGCAACAAATCTGAATTACTTCTTTTATTATGTTACATAGTTTTTTCATTATTGTGAAATATCGAAGTAATTTCTGAAGCAGTCTACACATCTAATGCTGCGGAATAAATCGAAGTGCTGAAACAATTTGAACAAAATACAATGACAAACATCCACATGTGAAACAATTATTTTTGGACTAAGGCCCTGGAAAAACCCAACTTGGGAAAATCGATGCAGTAGATCTGAGGGTTTGTATTCTTAAGCAGCAGAATCTGAAGTACAACTAGGGTGCCAACATCTAGCAAACCCTTCAGAGAAATCTAGACAACAAATGTAATTGTGAGATATACCTGACACTGTAAATCCCTGGTTGATCTGAACAACGCTGGTGAAGCCCCTCTCTGCCTCTGCATGATGCCTACGCTGGAACTGCATAAGCCTGCGTGGGCAAGCTCTGGAACTGCGTCACCTCTGCTCAATGACTAATCTATACTGATCCGGAACTGGATTTTGGCCCTCCTGACTCAGGAACCCCAGCTCCCAGCTATGTCCGGACTAAATCAGAGAGACTCTGCGTCACTTCTGCGTAGGTAGCTTCAGTAAATGCGCCACCCCTTCAGAATATTGCGTTGTCTCTCTCTACGTCACTGCTCTCTCTCTCTGAAATGCGCTCTTGGTCTTCCTGACCAATCACTGCTTTGCCCCTCTCTGAATTTGATCACTGAATCAACATCACTTAGCAAACTTTGCCCTAGTGATTTGATCCTTGATCAAAAGCTATGTCTCCTCACACAAACTCGAAAATGCTCAAGTGTCTCAATGTGTTTAACATAGGCCCATCACCCTCCTTATAATCTTCCGTTGACCCTTCAACGACCAAGATTAAAACATAATCAAGGGCTAAGATTAACTTGGAGGTGATCCATGACTTTATCTAGAAGATTCACACTTGATTTAATTAATACCCTTTAATTAATCAATTTCCCTAAGTTTAGACTTAGGAAAACATTAAAAAATGATTAATTATTTTAATTAAATAATTTCTAAGTGGAATTTTCCAAAACCATTTCTGGGTTTTATGGAATACGTGTCTTTGCCTATATACAAAGTTACAAGGCTAGAGCACATCCGATGCTACCATAAATCAACAGAGTGCCCACACATCTCCAGGAGAGAGATGGGGCGACATTGAGCTGTAGTTCAACAAAACTGCAGTTGGGCATGACCTTGGAGGAGTCAACCTTTCGGATCACAACCTTGCTACGAGGGCCCATATTCAATAGTAGCAGGGTGGAGGAGTTTTCAGTCGGTGCAAAGGAGTGTAGAGATGACAATTGCAGTAGCGCAATGCAACTTCTGAGCAGAGTTGCAATAGCGTAGCGCAGTGCAGAGCAACAACAATGCAGTGCATTAGAGGGACAACACAGTAGCTATCAACAGTCAATGTTTTTAGCACCGAGATGCATCCTGAACACTTGTTAAGATTTTTGGACGTTTTTTAGTTGCTTCTCTCAGCAGTTGAATTGCAGTGCAAACGTAGTGTTAGCAGTGACAGTGCTAGTAGCATAATAGATGCAACGCTTGAGAGGTAGCTCTAGTACGGATGTAGCATTGGTAGTGGCAATGTCAAGGGCAGCAGTACAGTTACAACAACAACACAGTGGTTGGTGGATAGCTTATCAGACATCAGCAGTGCAGCGGATGCTTCAGGGTCAGAGAAATGTGTAGCAAGCATGTTGTTAGAGCACTTTCCTCGCTAAGAGGGAGTGTTGATTTTTGGTAGCATCGGAAGTGCTCTAAGTCTCAAAATTTGTGGAGAGGCTTAGGTACATGTGCTCCAAAGAACCCAAAAATCGTTTGTGAAAATTCCACTCAGAATGTGTTTTATTAAAATAATTAATTATTTTAGTGTGACCCTAAGTTTAAACTTAGGAAAATTAAATAATTAAAGGGTATTAATAAAACATAGTGTGAATCTTCTAGAGAACATAGATCAAGTCAAGTTATAATCTTAGCCGTTGATTGGAGATCTAATCTTGGCCATTGAAGTCTCAACGAGAAGGCTATAAAGGAAGGCTTGAGGGTCATTTGGAAAGACACACCGAGAGGATGTAGAGATCAAATTTTTCTGACGGAGCAGTGCTCGGAAGAAAATTAGATCTAAGTGATTCTTGATTGCAATGAGGGGCAGTGATTTCAGTTGGATATTTTCCTGAGTCGGAGAATACACAACAGAGAAGGCAGAGAGCAGATCAACAGAGGCAGCATAGCAGCTACGCAGAGGCAGCGCTGTAGCCTCAAGGGAATTCGAGATTTAGCTGAGGGTCAGCCAGATCCAGTGTCGGAGAGCCGGGGTGTGAGAACGGAAGAGGCCAGAAGGGTAGGTCCAGTTAGCAGAAGACCAATGAAGTTGAAGCCACGTCGTCCCCATGCATAGTGACGCAGGGACTGCATAGCACAGTGTAGGGCTTGCAGATCCGGGGTTGTTGGTTAGTCGGGCTTCCAGGTCAGTGTGAGATTTATCTCACTAACTTTTTGTCAGTCATATTCTCTGCAGCGATTGCCAGAAAGGCATCCCAGATTTGTATTTAGAAATTTACTGCATAATATATTAGCCCTCAGATTTGTTGCACCGGTTTTCCCACATTGGGTTTTTTCGGGGACGTTTATCCAAAAATTACGGTGTCCTGTGTTTGCATTAGTCTTTCTTGCTCAGTTTCCTTTTCACAAATATATTTTAATGAGTGAAGGTTCCTTCAGTAACTGCTTCAGTATTTCCAGAAGTAATTTGTTAATAACTTGTTAAATCTGAATTTTCAAGTAGGAGAAGTAGTTCAGTTGTAGCAGTAGGGATTCTTAGATCTAGGATCTTGGAATTTTCACACTTCGCATACTTGAGGAGCAACAACTGTATGCGAAGATGTCCAAAGTGTGTTTGGTCTAACAGAGATGTTGTACTTGGGGCATGTGATTGGGGAGGATGGAGTGAAGGTGCATCAGGAGAAGATTTGGGCTATACTAGATTTGGCCACACCCAGGAACATGACGGAGTTGAGGGGGTTCTTGGGCATACAGGAGATTTGTGAGAGGGTTCTCACAACTTGCAATGCCTCTCACATATTTGTCGAAGAGGGGAGCTTTTGAGTGGACGCAGGTAGCAGAGGAGGCTTTTGAGTGCCTCAAGAGGGTCATGAGCAGTTGCTTGGTTTTAGCCTTGCCGGATTTCACGTGACCCTTTGTTCTGGAGTGTGATGCTTCTAGTGAGGGAGCTGGGGCCGTTTTGACGCAGGGGGGCCATCCCATTGCATTTGAGAGCAGGAAGCTGCTACCCCATGAGCGGTTGTACTCAGTGTATGACAAGGAGATGTTGGCTGTGATGCATGCACTAGCCAAATTCAGACAGTATTTGGTGGGTAGCCGGTTCAAAGTGAAGACTGATCACAACAGTCTTCGTTTTTTCTTAGAGCAACAATCACTAGAGGAGAGACAATAAAAATGGGTGAGTAAGCTCAAGGCTTACAACTTTGATGTTGAGTATGTGAAGGGAAAACATAATGTGGTAGCAGATGCCCTCTCTAGGAGAGACCAACAATGCTGCCTTTGATGGATGTCACGCAGGATTGGAAGGCTTAACTGTTGGTTGAGTACTCCAAGGATAAGCATGCTTGTCACATCTTGGATGGCACACAAAGGGATGACAGATTCCGGGTGATGGATGATGTGATTTACTACAAAGACTGGATCTATTTGGTGCTAGGATCTCAGCTGAAGGAGAGGATTATGCAAGCAGCCCATGATTCTCCCTTAGCAGGGCACCGAGGCTTCCTCAAGACATATTGTGCTGTTAGGGAGAGGTTCTCTTGGCGGGGGCTCAAGGGAGATGTGTTGAGGCACGTGAGGGAGTGCGTGGATTGCTAGAGGAACAAAGTAGAGCTGTCACACCCAGTCAGTTTATTACAACTGCTTCCCATTACGGAGAGGAAGTGGGAGAGCGTATCCATGGATTTTATCATCAGGCTTCTAGCTGCGTAGGGACGAGAATGCATCTGTGTAGTGGTCGACAGATTGACCAAGTTTGCCCATTTCTTCGCCATTCTATCGAGATCTTCAACCTCCCAAGTGAATGAGTTATTCTTTCGGGAGGTCTTCTAGTTGCATGGTGTTCCCAAGACCATAGTGAGTGACAGAGATAACAGATTTATGGGGGCTTTTTGGTAAGATTTATTCCGTTGGTGGGGATAAAGCTTACACCCAACACTAGCTATCACCCCCAAACAGATGGGAAGACCTAGATCGTGAACAAATTGCTGGAAGGGTACCTACGCAACTATGTGACGAGACAACATAGAGCGTGGGTCAAGTGGCTTCATGTCAGGGAGTTTTGCTACAACACAACTTACCATATGTCTATCGGTATGTCTCCTTTTCGAGCTCTTTACAGATATGAGGCACTTGCTTTTTCTGACATGGTATTTGGAGATAGCAGGGCCCCAAGGGCAAAGGATTGGGTTCAAGAAAGCCAAGAGATTCTCTAAGCTCTCAAGAACAACTTGCAGGTGGCCCAAAATCAGCAGAAGATATATGCTGATACGCACAGGGTGGAGTGGCAGTTTGAGGTAGGAGACATGGTCTACCTACGCTTGCAGCCATATAGACAGTCGTAACTCAAGTAGAAGGGTGCAGAAAAACTTCGACCACGATTCTATGAGCCTTACAGGGTGGTCAAGAGGGTAGGAGAGGTGGCTTATGAATTGGAGCTGCCTTCAGAGAGCCGAATCCACAATGTGTTTCATGTCTCATGCCGGAAGAAGGTGTTGGGGTAGCAGGTCGTAGCAGCAACCGAGTTGGCTCCATTAGATGATAAGGGGCATTTGGTTTTGACACCAGAGTTCATATTGGAGACTCGGGAGAGGAGGTTGAGAAACAGGGTGATCCAGGAGCATTTGGTTAAGTGGAAGGATTTACCGGAGGAGGATGCTACATGGGAGAATGAGCAGAATTTGCAGCATCCAACTCTATAGTTGTTTGGGGTCAAGAAACATCCGGGAGGGGAGGAATGTAATGTCCCTTCCTAATTATTTTCCTAATGTTGGAGGAACTATTTTTGGCAATTTGATTAATAATAGCCTAAGGCAGTTTTGGTGAAGGGAACATAGGAGAAGTGCGTTTATTTTCATGTTAGTGGAATGCCGGAGCCACTCACCCACATATAATACACACTCAAGGAAGGGAATTCAAATTCCCTAAGGTAAAATCAAATTAGATGGGGCCCACATGGAGCTCATGGCCAACAAATATTTTTTTTTTGTAAATTAAGTGGGTCTATTCACATTCATAAAAGAAACATAGATTACATCGAGGCCTCAAGAGGCGAATATTATGATAGTCTTGAAGAGGTTGAGGAGCAGCCGTCTGACGCAAATAAGTCTCGCCCTCTGGGAAGGAAAATATAGGGAGAGGCACAGAGGGGAGAAAGTTGCTAACAAAACCAGGAGAATAACAGAGAAATAGAGAGATACATTGCTGCTTTGGAAAAAAGGCCATTGGGCCTCGAACACAAGGAGAATAAAAAAGAAACAAAAAGAGGCCAAACCCGAGACAGAAGAACTAGAGGCTGGGGGAGTGCTGCACATCTGCTTTTTCATTCAGATAGTCGTCAACACTGATAGGTCTGTCCGGTGACCCGTCATCCGAGCTGAAGATCTGACAATATAGCGTGGAGGGTCCAGCTTCCTGGCAGTCGGGCTTGGAGGGACGCTGAGCATCTTCTTCAATATTGGGGCTCTGATGGTGGCGCGCCCCAGAGCTTCTTTTCAGAGTGGCGTATTGAGGGGAGCTGCGGTCAATGAAGCGCATGTGGTGCACTTCCTTCACGTACGCGACAAATTTCTCTGTCAGGGAATCAATTTTCCATTCAAGCTCTTTGTTGCTGTCCTTCTGCTCCTAAAGGGCGATGGCTAGAAGCGTCTTGGTATGCCAATGCAGGTCAATGATCCTGCTGTACAAGTTCTCCCGTGGCCTGGTTAGTCCAAGATCCGGGATCCAACTGAGTGAAGCGTCGACCGCCTCTGAAGGCATTTCTCTGCGACGGATGTGGGCGGCAGAATCCATGTCGGCGATACGCCTCTGCATGACAGGGTCGGTATTGTCCACATAAGTGCGGGCTGAATTTCTGGCCGTGGTCTCAGCCCGAGTAACGAGAGGGAGAGAAGAGTTAGCCCAGAAGGTGCGGCAGCCTCGACGAGCAGTGGGAGGCGGGTGAGAACGGCGCGGGGCCATGAAAGCAGGGCGAGGATGAAGAATGGAGGGTGAGACGGAGAGATGAGGGGGGCAGACGCTTTGAGATAGCTTAAGAGGAGGCCGAGTAGTTGCAGGGTTCATAGACCAAACAGACAGGAGTGAGGTGTGAACAAGGAGGAGGGAGATGAAATAGGCGGCTGAGGGGTGTGAAAGCCCGGGTAAGCCACTGGGAGGCGTGCCCGATGGGCTGTTCGAATCATGCGAGGAATTAATGTTTGGAGTGGGATCGTACCTCTGAGGGCAGATCATTGGAGAGCCGCATGAGTGATCAATCGTGGGAAGGAAGGCTAGTGGGGTGTTCATGATGACAGAATTGATTGGGAGGGGGAATCGAGGAAGAGGTTGGATTGACCTGCTGCAAATCTAGAACACTGATGTGGAGACATTACGTTTTGATAGTTGGCGCCATTATGGAATCCCAATCAGTTGAGGTGAGTCTGTTGGAATCTCCGACGCCGGTGTTTGCTAGGAAGTCCGCCAGCTTATTAGCCTTTCTCCTAACCGCCGAGAAGGAAATACCTCTTGCATTTTCAATATTGTGATTGATCTTTTGGAGGATTTTGCTGATGTGCCAACAATCAGAGACTTGCCGAACGTTGCGCCCTTGTTGGATTTTCCGGCAATCTTGGGTAACGACGATAGAATCTCCTTCTACTAGGAGGGGCCAGAAATTGTGTTGTCTGGCAATGTCAAGCCCGTGAGCCAGCGCTTGGAGTTCAACGGCATTGTTGGTGGTGTAACCAATGTTCCCATAGTAGATCCATTGAATCGTGCCTTTTTGGTTGCGGAAAACTCCTCCAAAACCTGCATTCCCAGGATTATCCTTGGAAGCATCGTCATAGTTGAGTTTAATAATGTTGGGATCAGGAGGGTGCCAAACAGTCTCAGGTAGGGAAGCCAGGGAAACAGAGGGATGAGGGAGTTGGAAGAGGGGAGAGAGATTGAGAAGGGAAAGAATGAGGCAATCCTCCCTGGTAGGAGGGGAGGAGGGGTCCGAGAGCTTGGCTATGGAGACAGATTCGCGCAAGGTTTTCTTGATAAGGTGAAGAATCTGTTCTTCCTTATTAGCCAAGTTTTTGAAGATGCGGGAATTCCTTTCTTTCTAGAGAGCGCAACATATGATACCAGGGAGGAGGTTCCATGCCAGATTGATGAGGGGTTGGGAAGAGGAGGAGGTGCGCCAGAGGTCAAGGGAAATGAGGATGGAGGAGGGATCACGATCTGAGGCCTTGAAAACAAAGGAAAGCGAATTCCAAATGTTGGAGGCAAATTGACACTCGTTGAGTATGTGATTGGTGGTTTCAGAGTTGGAGTTGCAAAGAGTGCAGATAGATGGACCTATGAAGCCTTTTTTTTGGAGATTATCCCAAGTCAGAATTTTTTGGTGCATGACGAGCCAGAGGAAAAGAGAAATTTTAGGCCAGTGATTCCGGTTCCAGAGTCTTTTCCATTTGTTGTCCAGAGGGATGGGGTCGGGGTCCGAGAGGAGGCTGTAGGCCTCTTTGATATTGAAGTGCCCTGCTGCGTTGGAACCCCACCTGAGTTTATCCGGCTCCGCATCATTTTGAATCTGTCTCTTGTTAAGCTCCTCTGCAAGAGTTGCGCCAGACTGGTGGTGGTTATTCTGAGCCATCTCATTGGAGTCCAACCACACCCTCCAATCCGTGTTGTCCTCAATTTTCCAAAAGTCTTTGACAACCTTTTTGTTAAGTCTCCATTTGCATCCTAATGGGGAGGAAGATGTCAGTGTTGAGCTTGGGGCGATGCTCCCAAGAGTCGTCCCAGAACAAAGCATTTTCCCCGTTGCACACTTCCCAAAAATAGTGGTCTTGAATGAGAGTTCTATTATCCCAAGCCTGGTTCCAGTTCGGTGACCCTTTGAGATTGCCCAAGAGTTTGATCAGGGAGTCGGGATGATGCGTTGGGGCATACTTGGCTTTCCAAAGCTTAGCCTAGGAAGTGGTAGAATTGGTAATCCAACGCCACCATGTTTTTGCTCCCAAGACTTTACCAAAGAGATCTGGATCCCTGAGACCGAGACCACTAGCTTTTTTGGGCTTGCAGAGTTTATCCCAAGAAACAAGCACCCATTTACCATTATTTGCCTTGCCCTTCCAAAGGAAATCTCTTTGAATTGCTCTGATTTGGTTTGAGATAGATTTGGGGGCCCCTATGGCGGAGTATTGGTACTGGGGCATGGCTTGTAGAACATAACGCACTAGGACAAGTCTGCCGGGGAAGTTAAGGAAGCGGAAGGTCCAGATGTAAATTTTTTTTTGAAGCTTAGAGACTAGGGATTCCCAGTTGCCTCTGGCTAGGGGTTTATCAGTTAGGGGAACACCCAGATATTTTGAGTGGAAGTTGCTGTGCTGGAAGCCAAGAATACGGGCGATGTTAATTTGAATGGCATTGGAAGTGTTTAGGGAAAAGAGTTTGGACTGGGCTTTGTTAACAGAGGAACCCCAGGCCAGAGAAAAATCATCTAGAATGGCCCTGAAGGCAAGGGCTTCTTTGACAGAGGGAGTGCCCATAAGGAGCGTATCATCCACGAATTGTTGGTGAGTGTTTGGGGGGTAGAGATTAAGGCCACTGACCAGGCCAACTGAGGTAGCAACAGAAATGGAGCGCCCGAGGCCTTCTGCCATGATAACAAAAAGGAAGGGCGAAAGAGGGTCACCCTTTCTGATACCCCGAGAGGTGTTAATGATGGTTGAAGGGAAGCCATTGAGGATGGAGAAGAATGCCCCTGAGACCAAAGCCATGATCCAGTTTATGCTGTCTTTGCTGAACTCGAAGGCTGCCAGCATATGCCTTATGTAGTTCCAATTGATTTTATCAAAAGCTTTGGACACATCCAATTGGATGAGCATGCCTGGTTTGCTTTGATCCTTGAGGGAGTGGATGACTTCCTGACAGAGAATGATGCTGTCCAGAATTTGCCTACCCTCAACATAACCAGTTTGGTGGGGCGAGATGAGGAGCGGAAGGAGACTTTTGATGCAGTTGGCTAGGACTTTAGAGATGATCTTGTAGATAATGTTGCAGAGGGTGATAGGTTGAAATTGGTCAGGGGAGTCTGCTTTATCAGATTTGGGGATGAGTGTGAGAAAGGTGGCATTGAAGGATTTAAGGATGGATCTCTTAAGACGAGATTCTTCAACTAGGTCATAAGCTTCATCTTTGAGCAGAGGCCAACAGGCTTTCTAGAAATTGATAGTAAAACCATCCGGTCCTGGGGCCTTTCCATTGGGCATGGAATGGACAACTTCTTCCACTTCAGCCAATGTTATCTTTTTTAGCAGCATTTGGTTATGCTCTTTGGTTAGGATAGAAGGGATGTTCCTTGTAATTTTCCTGATGTCTTCCTCATTGTCGTGGTTGTTCTCCATAAGGATGGTCCCAAAATACTGGTTGAGCTTAGCTTCAACCTCAGTATGAGTGCTTAGGATAAGGCCCTGTTGATTTTTGAGGCTGAGGATTCTGTTGAATTTTCTGTGCTGGATCATAGATATGTGAAAGAAAGCCGTGTTCTTTTCCCCATCTTTGAGCCAACTGATTCTGGACTTTTGCCTCCAGAGCGTTTCTTCCTGCGCTGCTCGGTCGTCCCATTTTTTTTGAAGTTCAATTTCCTCCTGCTTTTTTTTCTCTGTCATTCCATGGTGGATGATGTTCTGTTTGAGAGTTTGCATTTTTAGCTCAATTAGCTTTTTGTCAGCTATTATGTGTCCAAAGTTTTGCTTGTTCCAGGGTTTGAGTTCCTGTTTGATGAGCTTTAATCTTTGTTGGAAGTTATACATTTTGTTGCCTTGTGAGGGGAGAGGAGTAGACCACCACTCCATTTCTGGATGGGTAATCCAGAAAGCTTCAAATATGAAAGGAGAGTTTTTAGGTCTTTCAAAGAGCTTGATGTTGAGAATGATAGGCCAGTGATCTGAGCCTGCTTGGGGTGCAATGCTTGCTTCCGTTTCCAGGGAGCATAGGAAGAGATCCTCAGAGAGAAGAAAGCGATCCAACCTTGAGTCTATCTGTCTGTTCCCTCCTCTTCTATTATTCCAAGTGTAGGTGCCATTTATGGTGGGAGTGTCTATGAGACCAAGATCATCAATCATGGCTTGAAAGGCCGCAGAGTCAGTGTCCAATCTTCGGAGGCCTCCTCGCTTTTCTCCAAGATTGAGAATCATGTTGAAATCCCCAGCTATGAGACTTAGGGAGTGGCTAAGGGAACTGAGGTGCTTCTTAAGGCAGGTGAGCCAGGCTACCTGCTCCGAGGCAGAGTGAAGGGCGTAGACATTAGTGATGCAGAGCTTTTCTTTAGTACCCGAGATTTGGAGGACCGTGGTGAGAGCATGTTTGGAAGCAAGAGATTCACATAAGTGGAATCTGGAGTCCTTCCAAAAGGTGGCTAGGCCTCCTGTAGTGCCTGAGGCCGAAATGGCCAGATGGCTACAGTGATTTCTGAAGCAAGATTGTTGAATGGATTCCATGTCATTTAAGTTGCTTTTGGTTTCTTGAAGAAGTATAATGTCAGGCTTGTCTGATGCTATTTTGGATTTCAGGATCCTTTTCTTACTGGGACTATTTAGTCCTCTTATATTCCAGGAGGTACAAATCATGATAACAATTTAGGGGAGAGAGAGATCGTCCTTACCTTTCCTTCATTGACGAGGCAGATTCCGAGCTCCTGAAGGTACTGGTTGTTGGTTTTTCTGCCTCTTTTCCGAGTCTGCCCTTTGGTGATGTGTTGGCTGGCTTTGAGATTGGCCATGATTCCTCTTGTTGGGTTTTTCCCTTTGTTTTGTTGCTCTCTTTGCTTCTGCAGACTTTGTTGTAGAAAGTAGGCCTCCTCAATTCTCTGTATGTGCTCTGTGGGCACTCCTTCTATACCTTTTGCATTCCAATTTTTTATTATTTTTTGCAAGTCCATTCCCATTAGGACTTGCTCGATCGCTCTTTCCTGGGGCGTGGGTATGTCCTAAATGCTCTCCATGTCTGTGTCATCTTGAGGTAGACTATCCTCCTGTGTAAGAGAAATTGTAGTATCCATTTCTGTGTCGTTTCTATCCATTGGCATTTCCTTCTTTGTAGTCGTTTCCTTTTCCTTGCTGTGTTGGCTTGCGTCCTCTTGAAGCGTGGATAGGAGATCAAACTTGTTTTGCTGGGCGAACTTTGGGGGATCTTTCCTGATGTTCGTTCTTTTGCCTTGCTTTTGTTTGCTTCCTGCTTTAGTGAATCCTTGTTCATCCCTTTTGCTTGCTTGATCGTCCTTTGCAGGGGGCTTGTTTTGCGGGCAGTCTCTGAAGAGATGCCCATGTTCATAACATTTTCTACAGGGAAAGGGGATATGCTCATAATCAACAGTTTGGGTCCATATGTCGTCCTTGAAATTCAGTCAGATGGCCTCTGTTAAGGCACCAGAGACGTCGATGTAGGCACAGATGCAAGCGTAGGAGATATAGTGCCCATTTTTGTACCTTCAGACATCTTTATGTATTCTTCGAGTTCATCCCCGATGGCCTTTAGGACTGAGGGAGCCCAGTGATCTGTGGGAAGAGAGTATAACCTAATCCAGACCAGAACCCTTGTGAAATCCTCTTTGTCTGGTGTGAAATTTTCCTTCCAATATCTCATGTATAGCCCTGCTGAGTTAAAGAAGTAAGGGCCGCCTTCAAATATCCTGTCTCTGTCTTCCAGGAGCGCAAAGAATACTGTGAAGAAGCCTTTAGATCCTAGCTGAAGTTCGATTTCTCTTTTTGGACTCCATTTGGCATGGATCCATCCTTTGAGAGCTCTCTTAGTGGGCCAAATGCCCATGAATTTGCAGATTATCGCGTGTTCTTGCATGTATTCTCTGTAGATTGTGACATCTGGATCCTGAATGATTATTTCGGGGATTTTTGCTGCCTTGGGGTTGCAAGCATTCAACCTTTTGGCTCCATCATTAGCTATCGCTGTCAACTCTGACCTTGTTCCTGTGGAGAGGAGGGGATTTTGATTCGCATCCTCAGAGTTCGGGGAGGCCGCCGTGGTTGTTGCTGTGGCAGTGTTCTGCTGAGGATCAGGAGGATCCTGACCGGGCTCTTGTAGAGGAGGGTTGGGGCACATCTCAAAGTTGGTGCGAGGGGAGGCAGAAATGTTGGTAAGACACGTGAAGAAGGAGATGCCTGGCGAATGGGAGGTCCCCGCTACTTGATCTCGGAAGGATGAAGCCTTCGGGCCTCCATCCTGCTCCATAGAAGGAGCCCTCGAAGAGATCTGGCAGGTCTGCGATGGTAGGGCCTGCAGCAGCCAGAGGCTGGGGTTGCAGAGTGGCAGGGTGCTTAGAGCATCCGCTAGGGTTTTCTAAAACCAATTCATGGCCAACAAATATAAATAGGAGTGAAGCAACATTAGGGTCTTTTGCCAATTCGAAAATCGTATTTGCCTTAGTTGTTTAGCTGAGCCATGTTGTGTTGTTTAGCACAAGAGCTTCCCAATGATTGAAGCTCAACCTTTCTTTGGTGGACCTAGAGTGCCACCCTAGGAAGGCTTCTTTCCTATCAGTGAGACCGAAGGAGACAACTTAACAGGCTTCTACACATTTATGGATATATCCCACGCAGTTTTGGAGCAACTACTACGCAGAGGAAGGAGGCACGCTGTTTGTGGAGCAACAAAGTTGGGTGCTGATTTGAGGAGTTACTAAAGCATTTCTTGATTATTTCCAGGCGGGAGGACTGTAGCTACAATAGAGGAGACATTTCCACATGTAGAACACACTTCCAGAGCTAAAGACTGCGTCACTCTCTCCATGACTACGCAGTCACTAGAGTGAGGTATTTTGGGGTAGCACAACTCGGAGGAGTTAGGAGTTGGGGTGTTGGGAAGTTGGTTGGAGGATCATTTGGAGGAGATTGTTGGAGTTTTGGGAGCATAGATTGACAAGTTCAACCACAATGACAATTTTCTAGTTTGGAGGAGGGCCAAGTTGTGAGGGACCAATTTTGAAGATCAAAACCAAGGGAAATCCTTTCTGGGTTTTGGGCAAGGAGCTCACCCTCAATTTCCTAGAATTTTCTGGGTAGTTTAGAGAGGGAAAATCGGAGGTTGAATTTGGCCAACAATGTAGAATCAAAGGGGCAACGCAACTTTCTGAGGAGCATAATTATTGCAGCAGTTGGGAATTTCTGTTTATATCACCTGAGGCTTGTAGCTTGCCTTGTGCAAGCCTAGGTGCATTTTCTCCAACTCATATTGTACTCTAGCGTTGTTATTTGATAAAATTGGGCTAGTTTGGTGTTTTGGGAAAAATTCCAATTTTATGTGTGTTTGCTGAAAATTTCTGTTATATTTACATGCCTTTGCTTGTCTTTGTAATTTCCAGTAGGAATATCACATTTTCAGCATAGGTTTTCTGTGCATTTTCCCTTTCGGTCATAAAGGAGTTTGAACCCTTTTCAAGGATTTATTTGTAGCCTAGACCAGTGTTGTCACTGTATGACCTTTGGTTGCTAATGAGCTCATCCAAAGTTTTAGAACTGTTAGCAAAATTTTGCAGAACATTTCCTCTTTTTACTTCCTTTCGAAGAGCTACTACTTGGGCTTCTAGTTCTTCCCTTGCCTCGTTGCTTTCTTTTAACTCATTCCTGAGTGATTCTTCAATTCTTTTGGCTTCTTCTAACTTTACTCTGACGTTGATGATTTCTTCTTCATTCATTTTGTTGAGATTCTTTACCTCCAATTTGGTTTCCAGAGAATTAACATTTTTCCTTTGTGCTTTGAGTTCTTTTATAATTCTGACAACTTCGTTTTGAAATTCGATTTCAGTCATTTCTTCTTCTTCATATTCTTCTCTTTCAAATGCTTCCATCATGTTATGCTTAGCCATAAATAATACTCCTTCTTTGCTTTCTTCATCACTGTCACTTTCTTCTTCAGATGAGGAACTATCTTCCTTGAAGAGGAAGTTTTTCCGAAACCCTTTCTTTTTACCTTGGTAGTTGAAATTTCTTTGACCCTTCTTTCCTTTTGTAAAGGTGTTATTCTTATGAGGGCACTTAGTAGCAAAATGACCTATCTCACCACAGTTAAAACATACTATTGGAATTTTGCCTTTATACTTACTGTTCCTCTTTTCATCTTCCTTGTAATGTATGCAAATTCTTTATCTGAAAGTTCTTCTTCTTCTTCCTCTTTGCAACAACTAGATCTAGGTTTGGATATCTGTTTGCCCTTCTCGTTCTTCTTGGATGCTATGAATGTTGTTTCTATATTAGATGAACCATCTCTTCTTCAATCCTTATTTCATAAGCTGTAAGTATCCCATGTAGTTCGTCCATACTCAAGTTGCTTAAATTTGATCTATCTTCTAATAGCGAAACTTTAGGATTAAATCTTGATGGAAGAGTTCCGAGGACTTTCTGAACAATGACCTTGTCAACTGGTTCTCCTAATCCTTCCAAGGCATTTGTTATTTCATCTACGCGTTGAAAGTAAGCTGCAATGTTCTCATCTTCTTTCATCCTTATTTGTTCTAATTGAGCTCTGTAAATTTGAAGTTTTGCTTTCTTGACCTTCGAGTCTCCTGCATATATATTTTGAAACTTGTCCCATAACTCCTTAGCTGTTTTACAACCCAATACCTTAACATAGACAGATTGAGTGAGTCCACTTATAATAAGATCCTTTTCTTTAGCATAATTTATGATATTTTTCTTACCTTGTTCATCTGTTGTAGGTTTATAGCCCTTTTCAGCGATTTCCCAAACTTCATATCCTTGTGCAAGTAAATGAACTTCCATCCTTGCGCTCCATAGTGCATAGTTATCTATATTAAATAGAGGAACTCTATTCTTGGTGTACTCCATGATCTCCTTCCAGTTGTTTGTGAAAATTCCTAGATCTAAATGATCTCCAGAATCTTACTGCAACCAACTGAATTTACTTTTTCTATTTTTAAATTACATTACAGAATTATTTAAGATTTCTTCATGAAATATTGAAGAAAATTACTGAAGCGATCTACACTTAATTACTTATGCTTCTGAAACAAGGAAACTGAGCAAATAAAAATATACACATAGGACACCGTCATTTTTGGACGAAAGTCCCCGGAAAAACCCAATGCGGGAAAACCGGTGCAATAGATCTGAGGTTTTGATATTATTAAGCAGTAGAAAATTCTGAATACATCTCTGAATACCTCCAACGTTATTCAATTACAGAGACAGAAATACTGGCAGAAAGATCGTGAGTTTTAACTTTTACCTCACTCAATCACTGGAAAATCCTGCTGATCGAGACATTGGATGAGATGCCCTTGGAGGTCCCTGCATTGCCTCTGTGCAGTGCGTAGTCACTGCGTCACCCAAGCAATAGATCGATTTGCCTCTTGGAATCTCGGATCTCAGCATCTCGGTCTCACAGCCCGGCTCCCGGCTTCTGAAATTGATCTGACAACAAAATCTTGGAAAACCCTCTTGGCCTCTGTGTAGCCCTGCGTGGCTCTGCATTGGCTCTGCGTCAACCTCTCTGGCTCTGCTGGATGTCTCTCTGCCTCTCTTTGCTGATGATTCTCCGGCTGAAAAAATCACTCTCTAAGGAAGTTATCTCTGCCCCTCTCTGCGCCGGAATCACTTATATCGATTTCTCGTCTTGAGCACTGCTCACTTCAGAAATTTCAATCTCTAGATTCACTCGGTGTGTTCTTCCAAATGACCCTCAAGCCTTCCTTTATAGTCTTCTCGTTGAGACATCAACGACCGAGATTAGATCTCCAATCAACGATTAAGATTATAACTTGACTTGATCCATGTTCTCTAGAAGACTCACACTCTGTTTTATTAATGCCCTTTAATTATCTAATTTTCCTAAGTTTAAACTCAGGGTCACATTAAAATAATTAATTAATTTAATAAAACACATTGTGAGTGGAATTTTCACAAACGATTTCTGGGTTCTTTGGAATACATGTGACTAAGCCTCTCCACAAATTTTGGGACTTAAAGCACTTTCGATGCTACCAAAAATTAACACTCCTTCTTAGCGAGGAAAGTGCTCTAACAACATGCCTGCTGCATACTGCTCTGACCCTGAAGCATCCTCTGCGCTGCTGATGTCTGATAAGCTGTCCACCAACCAGTGCGCTACTGCTGCAACTGTATTGTTGCCCATGACACCGCCACTGCTACATCCGTACTACAACTTCCTCTCATGTGCTGCATCTGCTATGCTGCTAGCATAGCCACTGCTAACACTGCATCTGCACTACAACTCAGTGGCTGAGAGTAGCAACTGAAACCACCCGAAAATTGAACAAGCGTTCAGTGGATGCACCTTGGTGTTGAAGATCTGACTGCTGCTAGCTCTACGCTATCCTCTTAAGCTACTGCCCTGTACCTTTACACATTGCTGCCTCTTTGCTCTACGTTGCTCAACTCATAATGCTGCTAACCACTGCGCTGACTCTTCATCACTCCTTGGCTCCAAATGAAGACTCCTCCATCCCGCTACTGCTGATTATGGGCACCCATAGCAAGGTGATGATCCATGAGGTGGGTTCCTCAAGGATCTCGCCCAACTGAAGTTCAAGGTGAACTATAGTTCCATGTCACCCCATCTCCTGGGGGCACTCATGGCGTACTCATCCTCCTCGATCTTCGCGGCTGCAACCTTTGGATCGTGCTTCTCATCCTTGTCCTTTTCTTCAAAGGACACTGTGATGCATAGTGGCCCATCTCGCCACATTTGAAACAATTCACCTTGGAGACGTCCTTCTTGTGTCTCGGTTGCCCTTGCTGCCCTTTCGATGCGAGGGCTACATTCTCCTCCTCCCTCGGATTCTTCGATCCACTCCCGCTGCTACCGTCAAGTTTACACTTGAACAAATCTTTTCTCAGCTCCTCCTCCTGAAGAGCTGCCCACATCGCCTCCCAACTCGGTAGTGTCCCCCTGCCCAAGATACTTTGGACAAAAACTTGCCACTCCTCAGTGACTGTGTTAAGGGCCAGTCTTACCATAGTTGTAGCAGATGGTGTAGATCCCACGGTTGCCAACTGATCACAGATAACCTAAAGTCTTGTTAGGAATGGAACAAGGCGTTCCCCTTATGCATTTGGATCATCCGGAGCTTCTGCTCCAAGTACATCTTCCGTTGCTTCGAAGTTCCTTCATACAACACGAACAAGGCCTCCCATATCTGCCTGGCTGTGTCTTTGGCAGCTATATGGAAGACTATATGATCCTTGACACCATCAAGGATAAGTCTCTTGGCCTTTTCCATATCGGACTTGTAATTTTTATTCTGATCCAGATCTGTAGGTACAACAACCACGTTGTCTACAAACGCCTTGAGATCATACTTGTCAAGAAGGAATCTGATTCTTTCCTTCCAGATCACGTAATTGGAGGATCCCTCCAACCGATTTTGATCTCTAAGTCCATGAGCTGCCATCTCAGCTGAAAACTGTCGAACTTCTCCCTCTTTCTCCCTACTGCGTAGCTTCTAGGGTGGATTACATACTCCCTGATGGCACTGGTAAGTCTGCTGGCCAGCAAATGAGAAAAACTGAATTCCTCGGCAAGGAACTCACTGAGGAAGAATTCCCTCACTAGGTTTTCTTCTTCTTCGTCTGACGCTTCTCTACCCAACAACTGCTTGCAGAAAAAACTGCGTCCCTCTGGCTCTGCGTGAAGGCTTTGCGTTGGTCCCTTTGCCTCAGCAAGATCTCGATCTGAAAGTCTTACCTCTTTGTCGACTCACTCAAAGAGAGACCACCTCGAAAATTCAACCCTTCTGGCTAGAGTTGCGCAATCCCTTTGGGGATTCGATCTGCTGCTGCTGCAGCAATTCGACCTTCGCTTTAGTGCTAGATTTGCTCTTCCTTTTTCACATCAACGCTCTGGTACCATGTGAAAATTCCTAGATCTAAATGATCTCCAGAATCCTACTACAACCAGTTGAATTTACTTTTTCTATTTGTAAATTACATTACAGAATTATTTCAGATTTCTTCATGAAATATTGAAGCAAATTACTGAAGCAACCTACTTAATTCTTATGATTTTGAAACAAGGAAATTGAGCAGATAAAAATATACACATAGGACACCGTTATTTTTGGACGAAAGTCCTCGGAAAAACCTGCGGGAAAACCGGTGCAACATATCTGAGGGTTTGATATTATTAAGCAGTAGCAAATTCTGAATACATCTATGAATACCTCCAAGGTTATTCAGTTACAGAGAGAGAAATACTGGCAGAAAGATCGTGAGTTTTACCTCACTCAATCACTAGAAAATCCGGCTGATCCGAACACTGGATGAGATGCCCCTGGAGGTCCCTGCGTTGCCTCTGTGCAGTGACTGCATAGGCACTACGTCACCTCCTCTTGGCACTGCGTCACCCAAGCAATAGATTGATTTGCCTCTCAGAATCTCAGATCTCAACCTCCCGGTCTCACACCCTGGTTCCCGGCTTCTAAAACTGATCCGAAAACAAAATCTCGGAAACCCTCTTGGCCTCTGCACAACCTCTGCATAGCCCTGCGTGGCTCTGCGCTGGCTCTGTGTCAGCCTCTTCGGCTTTGCGCTGGCTCTGCTGGATCTCTCTTTGCCTCTCTCTGCTGATGATTCTCCCACTGAAAAAATCACTTCGAAAGCTATCTCTACCCCTCTATGTGCTGGAATCACTTAGATTGATTTCTCGTCTTGAGCACTGCTCATTTCAGAAATTTCGATTTTTAGATTCACTCGGTGTGTTCTTCCAAATGACCCTCTAGCCTTCCTTTATAGTCTTCTCGTTGAGACATCAACGACCGAGATTAGGTCTCCAATCAACTGCTAAGATTATAACTTGACTTGATCAATGTTCTCTAGAAGATTCACACTCTGTTTTATTAATACCCTTTAATTATTTAATTTTCCTCAGTTCAAACTTAGGGTCACAGTAAAATAATTAATTATTTTAATAAAACACATTCTGAGTGGAATTTTCACAAACGATTTTTGGGTTCTTTGGAATACATGTGCCTAATACTCTCCACAAATTTTGAGACTTAAGCACTTTCGATGCTACCAAAAATCAACATTGTTAAACTGCTACTGAAGGAACCAAGTTCTGATACCAATTGTTGGAAATACTAAGAAGGGGGTGAATTAACATTTCTTAAGAATTAACACTTTATTAATTTTTTTCAGAGCATTAGTTAATCTTCAGTTATTATTATTATTGTTCAGTAAGAGCAATAAACAATAATGCAAAAATAGAAACAGTAGGTACACAATTTTTAGGTGGAAAACCCCCTTCGGGTCAAAAACCACCGAATGCTTTTCTAATGAGTTCTTTAATCTTCAGCCTCAACTGAAAAGAAAGCTACAACTTCCTAGAACTCTAGAAAAGCATTCTTCTCCAGCTACCACTGGACGAACGCCTGAACGCCCTGGTTTTATCAGTAGTCAGCTGAAAGGATCCCTCAACACCCAAGTGAGCTACAACTCACCCTAGCACCGCCCTACCACCCTGCAGTATGTACAGGGCCCAACCTGTAGCTGACTTCATTGTGAAAATTTGGATATCCAAATGCTACTACAACAACTGATGTTAATTCTTCTAATTGTTTAATTAAATGAACAATTTACTTGCTGTTTCCTACGACTAATATCGAATTAAATACACTGCAACCTACACAACATAAAATACTACGGAAAATAGAACGTAGGAAAGATAGAAACACACACACACAAGTACACTTTTATTTTTGGACAATCGTCCCCGGAAAAACCCAATGTGGGAAAACCGGTGCAACAACTGAGGTTTCTAATATTATGCAGTAGTTTTCTGAGTACAAATCTATGATTGCTCAAACTAACAAATCATACAGAGAAAAAAATCTAACAAATAAGTCTCGTGAGAAAATATCACCCTACCATTGGGATCTGACATTGACCTCAGCTCTAGATGAGCTGCTCTGCGCTGCCTTTACGCAGTGACTATGTCAGCGTACACAACTACTGCGTCGCAACACGATTCAACCTTTCCTTTTGCTGTTGGATATTCTGCTGACTAGAAACGAGGCCCTTCTAGCCTTCGGAAACTGCCTTTGACTTCTGGCACTGACCCTCGACTATTTCCTCAGCAAAATTTCGGACTCCCTTTGAAGCACTGCGCTGCCTCTGCGTGGGACTGTGCTGCCTCTGCGTGGCACTGCACTGCCTCTCTATGGCTCTTACTGCCTCCTCTACCTTGTACTCATCGGAACTGGAAATCTTCCTCCAATCAACTATCCCTGCCCCTCACTGCAAGAAAATCACTCGATCACTCTCTGAAAACTTAGCGCTGCTTCTCTTGAGAATTCGATCTCTAGATCTCTTGCTCTCTCTATCTCTGTGTGTTCTCCAAGTGCCCATTGAGCTCCTTCTTATAATCTCTCGTTGACATATCAACGACCAAGATTAGATCCTAATCAATGGCTCAAATTAACTTGGGCTCAATCCACGCTTTTATCTAGAAGATTCGAACCCGATTTAATTAATACCCTTTAATTATTCTCATTTCCTAAGTTTAGACTTAGGAATCCATTAAAAATAATTAATTACTTTAATTAAATCCTCTCCGGATGGAATTTCCCCAAACGATTTCTAGGTATTGGAGAATGCACGTGTCTTAGCCTCTTTGCAAAATCTTGAGGCTAGAGCACTGTAATATCCCCAATTTTGTGAGCATGGGAGTCACTAAGGAATTTTGCCCAATTTTAGTAATATTAATTACAAAGGGGCAAATATTATTGGAGAAAGGTGGTTAGTATTATTTTATCGGAGAACAGTGGCAAATTATTATTTTATTAAATGGTGGCAAAATTCACTTAATGGAAACTGGCCCCCACCAATAAAATAATATTAAAAAATGAGTCTAGAGGCATGAGGAGAAATTACAGGAGGATGGACTCATTTTGTGGATCATCTTTGGTCATTTTACAATTTCAACATTAGTTCTGTTGGGCTGCTTGGCCAAGACAACCGTGCTGTTCAACACAAGGTATTTCCTAGCGGGAATTCAACCTCTACCTTCGGTGAACTTCGAGTGTCACCCCAGGGGAGTAGGGTGTCCATCTCAAGGCTTTTCTAGGAGATACATTGCAGACCATTTCTAGCTGGAGCGTGCTTCTCTTAGGGCGCAGAAGGAAAGTTGAAGGGGCTGAGAGAAGCTAGCAAACGAGTTTTGGCCATAGAAATTGCAGAGATTTATCCATAGGGAAGGCTAGTTTTTCCTTGGTGATTTGCAGGGCCGAGAGTGCTTCATTTTGGAGGGCCGAATTTATCTATTTCATGGGTTTCTGGATGGCTACTGCGCAAACATTTTAACAGGGAGATTTGGGGAGTTCGGGCTAAGGAGAAATAAAGAGACTTGGAGGAGTGATTTACACGGTTGGAGCATAATTTTCCAGTAATTGATTGGACTTCTACAACAAAATTCTTTCTACAGGGTGTTTTCCAGCTAGTTAGAACCATACACAATTCTTGGGGTCACTGGGGCACGTTGGATTTAGCCTAAACACTTTTAGGGTTTTTATGGGTTTATTGGGAGGAGTCTCCGACTAATTTTATAGAATTTTTCAAGCAATATTCGGGCCTGAAATCCTCATTATTAGCTGGGGAATCTGCATCACTTGGTGGACTCAGTTTTGGCTTGGAGTTGGGCCAAACCCTTTCTAGGTATTTTTGGGGTTTTGGAGGGGAGTCTGTGGCTGCAATTTCAAGGTGATCCGAGCATTCTTAAGGGCAGAATCTTTAGTCCCATTCCAGCGGCAGTAGCAATAATTTTCTGGGTAGTGTGCATTATCAATTTCGAGCCATTTCAATAGTTGGATCAACGAGATTTTACCTGGGGTTTTCCTAGCTTGCATAACAGGCCCAGGTTTTATCATTCCTTGCAATTTATGTACTCATATTTCTATATCAATAAAATGGCTCAATTTCTTGTGTCTTTCGATGTGCATGCTTGGAATTTGTTTATTGTCGCTGCTTCCTTTTTCATGTCTCTGTTATTTGCTGTAAATTTCAATTTGGGATATTATAGTGGTATTAGAGCATGATCTTGTCTAGCTGTGGGGAAGCTAGCAAGAACATGAAGGTGTTAGACTCATATGCACAGTGATTGGTGAGATCATAGACACTCCAATGATGCAAAAAATGAAGAGTACACAAGGGCTGATGGAGGAGTTGATGAGGCAAAGCCAACAATTGGTGAGACAAAAGCCAATAGATTCTAGAGGGGATGCAACAAATGATACAAAACCAACAAAGAAGTCAAGAATGTGCACACACAACCCAGTAGTACAACACCCATATGTATGGCTAGTTTGGCTGTCCTACCATGCCTCATTTTTTGGATGAACTAGAGAAGAATAATCATAGGCCAAGGACGGGATCGTCATGTAGTGGAGCGCAGTTAGAGGGTGAGACCAGGGGGCGTTTCTGCTTGTGGAGACTTGGCTTTAAATATCAGGAGCTTGAGGGGGAGATTGAGCATGAGGATGATGGCACTCCGAAGGAGCATGTTGATATACCCAGTGTGACGCGGGAGTCACCCTCATTGGAGATCCCTTTGCTAGCTCTGATTGACACCTTAGCGGAGGGAGTAAAGCATACACTCTGAGGGCCATCTGATGATGTTGTGACCACCGTTGAGGAGGTGCCATCCGTTGAAAGGTATCCATTGATGAGTTGTCCAGGACTGTGTTTGAGTTTTCAGGTGATGGTAGCCCACAACAGATCAGGGAGGCGTCAGGAGACATATCCATTAGTGAAGTGCTAATGGGAATATAGGTACCCAGAGTCGTGACGGAGTTCTCAGACGATAGCTACCCACAACAACATGGAGAGCACCTTGAGGAGTTTAGCTAGATGAGGATGTTATGCGCAATCAGCTACTTATGGAGGGACAACTCGGGACTCCGGTTGAGCCCATGGTAGAGGAGGATGGGAAATCATCTTTTGGATCTGTCATCGACAGGGAGCAGATAGATGCGCAGGAAGCCAACAGAGCTGCAGTACCTCCTGTTAGTGACCCTCTTTAGGCTTACATAGATGGGGCTTGCAGTGTTGTTAGGTTACCTCTACACATTGGAGGGAGATTGGATGGGTTGACTAGAGGGGTTGTATATGATGACTGGGCCAATGAGACGAGGCGACATGGCTTGCATAGGGAGAAACACTCGCATGATGGACTTGCTATGTACTTGGGGACTCTTGCATTTTATCCCTCGCATGGGGTTGGGTGGCACGAGGTATTGAGTTGGTACTTGATAGGGTTGACTAGGTTTGTGGATACATCCATGGTCAGGAGCATAGTTCAGCAGGGGCTATGGTTTTCCAAAGGGGCTCAAGGGTTAGATTATCATTGGGACCCAAGTGGGACTCCCCACCACTCCATGGATTGGGTCTGTCAGAGTAGTAGCAGAATGGTGGATCCAGTGATCAGACTCACCCCCATTTTCATATTCCCACCAGAGTTTTGGACAACACCCATGACAGGTCGAGCTGATAGAGGATCAGGCATATTTCATGAGTTGTCATGGCATTTTGGGCGTGCATGGGATTGTAGGATGAGTAGCCTACTCTGGAAGGAGTTGGTAGGAGGTGGCATCAGCAAGCCACCAGACAGGGTATTGTATGGAGACAGTGCTATCTCATTGGTATATTGGACACAGGAGCTACTGAGAATAGGCTTAGTGGTGTTATTCACGTTAGCATGTGAGGAGTTAGGCTGCTTAGGTCTATCTGACCAGATGAGGAGATATAACTCACATCATGGAGGGCCTACTAATAGAGTGGTAGTAGAGATGGCGACCCTGACAAGATGGGGGATGATGCCTATGGACTCAGTCTTAGACCTTGATATCCCGGGGTGTGTAGGGGTATGCAGCGGTGCACAAAAGTATGCGGAGGAGCACGAAGGTGTGCAGTGGTGCGTAGTGGTGTGCAGGGTTGCATCGTGGTGTAGGAGGAGAAATTCACATCTTAGTGCATTCCCTCATAGAGTGACAAACACATCGATGCAAGAGGGATACCAGTTGATCCGGGATGATGCAACATGTAGTAGGGTCTAACGGTGCACAAAGATGTGTGATTGGGTTCAGTTGTATGTGAGGAGACACGAGGATACATGGTTATATGCAATAGTGTGCGGGGCTGCACTGGAGACTGAGGGAGTGCCACTAGCAAGGAGATTCCTTGACGAGGATGTTAGGCATGTCATTGGGGTGGACATACTCAGGTTGGGAGAGCGGATCAGTCACGGGATGGGCCGAGAGTGTCCACACAGGTTCTTGATCATACCCATCTGAACCCACACATCTTCCACTTGTTGGCACCATGTGCAGTTGAGGGGAGCCTTGTGGTGTTCGAGCCAAACCCACAGTGTGGATAACAGGACTTGGGGGATTTTCCTGGGATGATGCTATGAGATTCAGTGCCTCAGGGGCACGATAGATATTCTCCAGTGGAGGAGCAGGGTCGGTACGCGAGTTGACAGCCACAGGCTGGGAGATGAGGTGATCTTCAGCAGCGGTAGCATATCGTTCATCACTCAGCCTACACCTGGGGAGCTAGTCACGGGGGAGATGTGCCACTCTTTCCACAGGGCATGTCGGGATCCTACATGAGTAGAAGATACCGTGTATGATTGAGGCAGTGTTCCAGTGGGTGTCTCAGCTCCAAAGATTGTATTGGCATATTATCGAGAGGGTGGATGGCAGACTTATTGGTGATAGTTGGCAAGAGCGTGATGGATCCACGTACATTGAGTCGATTGCGAGTATTGGAAACCCATCTATTGGTTGCATTCAGGGGGTAGCTATTTGGTACATGCAGTTTCCAGCAGTCATTTGTACTACGCAGTGGCAGGCACAAGGCAGTTTAGCATGCATCAGATTAGTTCATGATATATGGAGCATATATATTGATTGCGTGCAGGGACTAGAGACGAGGCACAAATGGATTCCATCAACTGTCAGAGCTATGTCGCAGCAGGTCTGGTTATGGAATCCGGGGATTCGGTTGGTTGGTAGATCACTCTGTCTCATTATGAGCAGAGTCATGGCAGAGAGTAAACTAGTTCACTCTTGGGTTGACACATGGGGGTTCGCGGAGTCCTTCATCGCATGGCGAGGCAAGCTTTCCTTGTTGCTAAACAGGTTCAGGGTTAGCTTTGGATGCGTAGGATTTGACATCATGGATATGCCTGGGTGGGATGTATTTGGCATTTGTCAGTATTCACCACCGGGTTCCAGGAGAGGAGGATACGGTATGCGCATGAGAGGCAATCAGTTGTAATCAGAGTGGCGCAACGTCGACATGGTGGCATCTTTTTGAGATTAGCATGGGACCCTGGTATTGAGGGATTCATTTATGATAGGATGGTGCAAGGATTTAGGGTGACTCAATGGCACATTTGGGACCCCGATATTGTTTGCAGTGATAGTTTGGTCAGCAGAGAGAGAGCGCTTCTTCGAGCATTGCTTGAGGACAAACAATTTTTGGCGGGGAGGACTGTAATATCCCCAATTTTGTGAGCATGGGAGTCACTAAGGAATTTTGTCCAATTTTAGTTATATTAATTACAACGGAGCAAATATTATTGGAGAAACGTGCTTAATATTATATTATTGGAGAATAGTGGAAAATTATTATTTTATTAAATGATGGCAAAATTCGCTTAATGGAAAATGGCCCCCACAAATAAAATAATATTAAAAAAGGAGTCTAGTGGCATGAGGAGAAATTATAAAAGGAGGATGGACTCATTTTGTGGATCATCTTTGGTCATTTTACAATTTCAACATTAGTTGTCTTGCTCTGCTTAGCCAAGACAACCGTGTTGTTTAGCACAAGGAATTTATGAGCGGGAAATTCAACCTCTACCTTCGGTGAACTTCTAGTGTCACCCTAGGGGAGTAAGAAGGAGTCCATCTCAGCGCTTCTCTAAGAGCTACATTGCAGACCATTTTCAGTTGGAGCGTGCTCCTCTTAGGGTGCAAAAGGAAATTTGAAGTGGCTGAGAGAAGCTAGCAAACAATGGAGTTTTGGCCAGAGAATTTGCAGAGATCTATCCATAGGGAGGGCGAGTTTTTCCTTGGTGATTTGTAGGCCCGAGAGTGCTGCATTTTGGAGGGGCGAATTTATCTATTTCAGGGGTTTTTGGACAGCTATTGCGCAGACATTTTAACAGGGGATTTGGGGAGTTCGGGCTGAGGAAAAATAAAGAGACTTGGAGGAGTGATTTGCAGGGGTTGGAGGAGAATTTTCCAGCGAGTTAGAACCATACACATTTCTTGGGGTTACCGGGGCATGTTGGATTTAGCCCAAACACTTTCTGGGTTTTTGTGGGTTTATTGGGAGGAGTCTCCGGCTATTTTTATATAATTTTTTCGGGCAATATTCGGCCCTGAAATCCTCATTCTTATAACAGGGCGAATTGCCAGTTAGTTGGGGAATCTGCATCACTTGATGGGCTCAATTTTGGCTTGGAGTTGTGTCAAACCCTTTCTGGGTATTTCTGGGGTTTTGGGGGGGAGTTTGTGGCTGCAATTTCAAGGTGATCCGAGCATTCTTCAGGGAAAAATCTTCCGTCCCATTCCAACAATAGTAGCAGTAATTTTCTGGGTAGTGTGCATTATCAATTTGGAGCCATTTCAACAGTTGGATCAACGAGATTTCACCTGGGGTTTGCCTAGCTTGCATAACAAGCTCAGGTTCTATCATTCCTTGCAATTTATGTACTCATATTTCTATATTAATAAAATGGCTCAGTTGTTTGGCTCAAATTCTTGTGTCTTTTGATGTGCATGCTTGGAATTTGTTTATTGTTGCTGCTTTCTTTTTCATGTCTCTGTTATTTGCTGTAAATTTCAATTTGGGATATTACAAGCACATCCAATGCTACAAAAATCAACACTCCCTCTTAGCGAGGAAGGTGCTCAAGTGCTGCAACCCACTGAAGCATCACTTCTGACTTTGTATCACCTCCTGTTGCACTGCTGATGTCTAGCTTCATTGCCTAGCAACTACTGCGTAGCTATGTTTTGCGCTGCATCTGTGCTTCTGCTGACTCTGAGTACTGCTGCCAACTACTGTATCTGCATTGCAACTTTGTCGCTGTTGCCACTGCAACATTTGCAACTGTCCCTCATTTGCTGCTGCTGCAACTGAGAGATTTCCATCATACTGAACCAACTGTGTTCAGTCTGATGCATCTGTCACTTGAGTCTTGATTGCAGCTAGTCTTTGCGCTGTCATTGAAGCCTATGCGCTGCCGCTGACTCTGCACTGTGCCAACTGCACTGTTTCCAACTCTGCTCTGGGTTGCTTAGTTTCTAATACTACTAAACACTGCATGTGTCACACTGGCACCTGACTGCACCAACTGTCACTGGTCCATCCTGCTACTGCTGCTATGGGCCCCCGTAGAAAGGTATTGATCCAAGAGGTGGACTCTTCAAGGATCCTGCCCATACCGTAGCTCTCTAGGGCTACAAAACCAAATCACCCCACCAAACCCTTGGAGGTATCTCGGTGATCATGGCAAACTCCAACTCCAATCTAGAAGACAACCTATCGATCTCTGCAGATGCAACCTACTGAACCTGCCTCTCCTCTTTGTCCCTCTTTCTGAGCGGACACTAGGTAGCGTAGTGACCAAGTTCACCACATCTGAAGCATTTGATATTCGAAACGTCCTTCTCTCTTTTGCACTGCTCCTGCTATCCCTTTGATGCAAGGGCTACATTTTCCTCTTCCTTCACCTTTGCCTTTGTCCCACTGCTGTTGCTGCCTTCTAGGTTGCTATTCACCAAGTCTCGCCTCAACTCTTCTTATTGCGTATTTTCCTACATCCTATCCCACTTTGTCAATGTCTCTTTGCCCAAAACGCTTTGGACGAACACTTGCCATTCTTCTGAGACAACATTTATTGCTATCCGCACCATCTCTGTAGCCTGAGGCATTGGCCCTACAACTGGCAACTGATCTCGGACATCCTGAACCCTGTGGAGAAAGTGGTCTATGCGTTCTCCCTTCTGCATATGTGTGCTCCTCAACTTCTCTTCCAGATACAACTTCTGCTGCCTAGAAGATCCCTCGTACAGCGTGGCAAGGGAATCCCACATCTCTTTTGCTGTTCCCAAGGCCGCTATGTGAGATACAACATGATCCCGAACTCCATCAAGGATCATCCTCTTCGCCTTAGCCATTTCCTTCTTGTACGCCTTCAACAGATCTAGATTTGCGGGGACAACCACCACACTATCAATGTAGGTTTTGAGATCGTACTCAACTAGAAAGAAGGAGATCTTTACCTTCCGAATCACGTAGTTAGATGCTCTGTCTAACCGATCCTGATCTCTCAACCCAGCTGATGCCATCTCGCCAAATAACATAGTTGAACTCTACCTCTAACCCTTTGCGCAGCTGCTAACTCGCTCTATGCAGTCCCTGTTGGAGTGAGGAAAATTGCTCTGCATGAAAAAAATAGAATTTCTTGGCTAGAAATTCTTCGAGGACATAATTCCCTCAGTGTGCTCTTCTTTCCTCTTGACGATTTTCTGCACTAGCGATCTGCGACATAAAAATTACGTCTCGACTTAAGATCTACTCTGCGTGGAAATTGCTGCGCTGTTCCCTCTGCCTCTGAAAAATCTCGATCTGG
Organism: Pinus albicaulis; assembly: GCA_034641835.2. Lineage (NCBI taxonomy): Eukaryota > Viridiplantae > Streptophyta > Pinopsida > Pinales > Pinaceae > Pinus > Pinus albicaulis. The sequence goes on from CM076579.1 coordinate 1,446,854,436, forward strand.
AATTTAATGCGTCGTCGACTCACTTAGAGACACAAATTCCCTCAAAAATCTGCCCCGCTGGCCTCTGGACTACGCAGACTCTGGGGTTTCGAGCAACTACCTACTCGGTGCCTCAAATCACCCTTCTTCCTTTCTGCAACTGAGCTCTCCGACTTTATCTGCGCTCTAATACCATGCGAAAATTTGGATACCCAAATCGTACTGGAACAATTGATGTTAATTCTTCTAATTGTTTAATTAAATGAACAATTTACTTGCTGTTTCCTATGGAAAATATCAAATTAAATTGACTACAACCTATACAACATAAAAAACTGCGGAAAATACAACGCAGGAAAGATAGAAACACACAAACAAGTACACCATTATTTTTGGACAATCGTCCCCGGAAAAACTCAATGTGGGAAAACTAGTGCAACAACTGAGGGTTTTAATATTGTGCAGTAGTTTTCTGAGTACAAATCTATGATTGCCCAAACTGACAAATCATATATAGAAAAAAAAATTGACTAATAAGTCTCGTGAGAAAATCTCACTCTACCCTGGGATTCGGCACTGACCTCAGCTCTAGATGAGCTACTCTATATTGCCTCTGCGCAGTGACTGCGTTAGCCTACGCAGCTACTGCGTCACAACACGATGCAACCTTTACTCTTGCCGTTGGATCTTCTGTTGACTGGAAACGAGGCCGTTTTGGCCTCTGGAAACTCCCTCCAACTTCTAGCACTAACCCTCTACTGCTTCCTCAGCAAAATTTCGGACTCCCTCGCTGTCTCTGCGTGGGACTGCATTGCCTCTCTGTGGCTCTTACTACCTCCTCTGCCTTGCACTCACCAAAACTGGAAAATCTTGCTCCGGTCAACTATCCCTGCTCCTCACTGCAAGAAAATCACTTGATCACTCTCCGGAAACTCAGCACTGCTTCTCTTGAGAATTTGATCTCTAGATCTCTTGCTCTCGCTATTTCGGTGTGTTCTCCTAGTGCCCATTGATCGGTGTGTTCTCCTAGTGCCCATTGAGCTCCTTCTTATAATCTCTCGTTGACATATCAACGACCAAGATTAGATCCTAATCAATGGCTCAGATTTACTTGGACTCAATCCACTCCTTTATCTAGAATATTCATACCTGATTTAATTAATACCCTTTAATTATTCTCATTTCCTAAGTTTATGTGAAATTTTCAATCTGAAATACTACTATAGTGATTGATTAATTTCACCTACTTATTTATGATAAGTTATTTACAGATACTTCAGTAAATTATGAAATTAACAAAACTGCAGTATTCACTTAATCATGAGCAGAAAAACAAAAAGAACACATATAATGCAATAGAAACAATCGCATGAACACAATTATTTTTGGACAATTGTCCCCGGAAAAACCCAATGCAGGAAAAATAGTGCAATAGATGAGGGTTTGTATTATTCTTCAGTAGTGGAAATCATTTACAGAATTTAGACGAGCAGATGTCTAGAATACACATGAGATAAATTTTTCGAACCCTTCGGAAGAATTTTTGACACTCTGGAGGCACCCTTCCTCCCTTTGCGTCACTCTGCAGGGCCTTCTGCGCAGTCATTGCACTGGATTGCGTTACTCTGTGTGGAGGACTAGTGTTGCTGCTCAGCGTTGTCCCCTCTGCGTCCTCCTTCTGCCTTCTTCTTCCTCTGCTGACTTCCCCTTTCTCCTTCTGCTTCTGCAACCCTGTCTCTACACCCTCTCCCTCTGAAATCGAATTCTCTTGCTTCAGAATCGATTTCCTTCGAGTATTAAGTGTGTGCTCGGCTTGCTTTCCAAATGACCCTCAAGCCTTCTCTTATAGTCTTCTCATTGATGAATCAACGACCCAGATTATATCTCTAATCAATGGCTGAGATTAAAAGATGACTTGATCTTTGTTTATAGAAGATTCACACTTTGCTTTATTAATACCCTTTAATTATTTAATTTCCCTAAGTTTAAACTTAGGGATCACTTTAAAATAATTAATTATTTTAATAAAGCATGATCTGAGTGGAATTTCCACAAATAGTTTTTGGGTTTTTTGGAATACTAATGTCCAAGCCTTCTCCCAAAATATGAGACTTGGAACACTTTCCAATGCTACAAAAGCAACACTCCCTCTTAGTGAGGAAAGTGTTTAAGAAAAATACTAACTACATCTGCTCTGACCTGAAGCATCTACTGCGCTGGTCATGTCTTGGCTACTGCCCCTCATCTTTGCGTTGCTCTGTACTGCTGCCTGTGACAATATCTTTGCCACTGCCTCATCCATACTGCAGCTCCCTTTGAATTTTAAGTCCACCCATTCCATGTTGAGATTTTGTGTATTTGGGGTAGCATCAGTTGTGCTCTCGGTCCCAAATTTTGAGGAAGGACTAGAGTTCACCTGATCTACAAGACCCAGAAATGGATTTGGGAAATTTCTTCTAGTTTAGGAGATTTTAAATTAATTAATTATTTTAATGTATTTTCCAAGTTAAAACTTAGGGAACTTAAATAATTAAAGTGAATTTAGTTAAACATGTGATGATATTGTCTCAAGTTACACGGACCAAGCTTTCTTTTAATCTTATCCATTGATTCAAGATCTGATCATGGCCGTTGATTTGTCAATGAGAAAAGTATAAAGGAAAGGCTTGGGGTCATTTGTAAAGACACACAGAGGTAGAGCATTGAAGCTAAGCTAAGATTCTAGGGTGGGGTTGCTGAGAATTCTCAAGTGTTTTAGTTGCAGAGAGGGGAATTTAGACCAAGGGGATGATTTGATCCCAAGGTCTAGAATACACAAGAAGCAGAGAAGAGATCAGGAAAGACAATGCAGAGAAGGTAGCAGCAGCAGCAACAACAAGGACAACATGATTTTCAGGAAACCCTTCAGGGGTTACGCAGAGACCCTTAGGGGCAGATAAGGATCGCTGGCCACCTGGGCCGCCTTGGGGTAACACAAATTTTCCAAAGCTGACAGCCGCCTCGAGCATTTCCGGAGGCCCCCCGTAGGCCGGCCAAAATGTCTTTCGTGCGCATTTCATTTTTCTAGGCTCTAGATCAGTCGAGTTTTCAAATCCCGCCGAGGGTGGTGGATCGCCGCATTGTTGTCTTAGATCACCAAAATGAGACTCAGAGTTTTCTCCTCGTAGGCCCCGCATTTGGAACCCGAGAGTCGTGCCCGTAAATATTCTTACAATAGAGCCTCCGGCACAGCCAGAGACCGCTTCCTGCACATTGTTATTTTTCCTAGGGACAGCTTGTCCGTAAATAATCGTCACTTTGTCTATGTGTGCATGTGCTTATTCTAGATCTGAATTGGTAGAGATCTGTTATGTGTTTTGCTTTGATGTTGACTTGAATTTATTCAGTTTATAACTTGTATAAGTAGGAGAAGCTTAACTAGATTAACATAAATAATTTTTGCATAAGAATTAAGATTTAGAAATTTCTACATGGTATCAGAGCAATTGCAGATCTAGAAGGGTTACCAGCTGAAGCATCTGAAGGATCTAGCTGCAGAAAGCAGCTGGAAAGGCAGCAGAAAAGCATATCTGAAGGGACAACGCAGTTTTCAGGAGGAGATTCACGCAGGGATGTAAGGTGACGTTGTTCGTCGTGTCCTAGTAAGCCCATGCATCATCGCGGGGCAGAGGTAGTTTTTAAACAACACTTGTTAGGTCCAAGCCAACCAACAGGATTCAAATCCTAATCGTCGCATCCATAAAAAGTCCGTTAAAAGTCGTAGAAATTCGTAAGAGTTGGTGGTGTTAAACTTCCGTAGTTTTCGCATTTTTAGCCTTAGCACAAGTGACAAATATTGGGAGGAGATCAGCTTCTTAGAGAGTTTCTTGCCAAAGGAAACTTGTTTAATCAGAGGATCAAAGAAGAAGTTGAATCATGGTTGATTTGGTAGATTTCCAAGAAGGGAAATCAAGTGTCATAGGGAGCAGAGGGTGCCCATTTCGAAAAGGACCCTAGATCCAAATCTCTAGCATAGAGAAGAGGAGCTCCGACAAATTCTGAACCAATGGCCCCTCATGGACTGCGTGATCAGGATAAAGCAGAAGGCCTCTCAATCTTCAGATCGCAGATCCATTGTCCTTGAGGCATATGGTCTAAGAGACCATGCAAAACAGACCCTAGCCACACCGATAGATGCGGATCTCCTACGGAAGCATAGAGAAACTGTTGGGCATGCCAAGCAGCTGATAATAGACAGTATCAAGGACCATATTGTACCACACATAGCTGAGAAAAGGATAGCTAACAAAATGTAGAAAGCCTTGACTTCCCTATATGAGGGAAAATCAAATTAAAGAAGATGTCAGAACAACTGTGGATCACCGATCGCAACGGGTGCAACCGTAGATGATGCAGTGATAGTTAGGATTGCCCTCAATGCAGTCACGGATGAGTGGGAAACCTTTGCCCAAAGTATCTTGGGCAGAGCAGACCTCCCAGATTGGGACAGCTTGTGGTCAATCCTGTGGCAAGAAGAACTACGCAGATTCACCAAGAAGCAGCACAGCCCTGGGTTGAGCAAAGTAAAGAAGGAAGAGGAGGAAGATGCAGCCTTGGCATCAAAGAAGCAGCCAAAGAAGAAGAAGGATCTTTCTAAGATCAAGTGCTTCCAGTGTGGCGAAATGGGACATTTTGCCAACCACTGTCCAGAAAAGAAGAAGGACAAGGAAGCATCTTCTTCCAAAGCAGCGGTGGCAGATGATGGGTCAAGAGATGATGTAGCCTTGAGCGCTCATGAACCACGGAGGTGGGGTGACATTGACATGTAGAGGAGCTACAGAAGTGAGGCGGGATCCTTGAGCAACTTGTTGGCTCCCTATAATTTGTAAGAGTGGTAAGAACAAACACTGCAGGGGCCACATCAGAACCACTTTGGAATCCTAGGACCTAGCCTTCCTGGATTTAGAGAAGGATCTATCTATAAAGGTGTTTTCAAATAATATATCTTTATGTTCTTTGTTTATGATTTTAGGCTAGTTATGAAGTTTTAAGGACTTGTTTGTTTTTGGTTGGATTAATTGATAGATTGAAGGATCAATGGTGTGACTGATTGAGGGAATGTTTCAACTGAACAAATAGACTGTAAGAAGACATCAATCCATTGGGCTATGGAGTCATAAAATGATTTATTTGTTCATCAACTCTGCAAGGGCATTCATAGGGCAAGCTAACTATATCAAATGGATTCTTTAGATTAGGTTGTGATATGAAACAATAATAAGTTGTGAAGGCAGCAAAGCTATAGTCAGTTAAGAATCTTCTAGCTCTATTTAGACAAGAAAAGCCTTTTAAGGTAACTATTTGGAGCAAGCCAAAGAATAGGGCAAACCATAAATCTCTTTGGGCAAACCTTTAATAAGCAACCTTTCAAACAACAATCCAGCAATCAAAGACTACTTTTAGATAAGAAAACATATAAGATAACAGTAAGAGTGGTCTAAGATCAAACATAAATAATTTAATCTGCTTTTGACAACTCTCAAAGACTCTTTAAAGTAACATTTCAAGGCAGACCAGAGAGCAGGGCAGACCATAAACCTCTCTGGTTTAGACTTTAATAAGCATACTTTAGAGAAAGATCCTAAAAACAATATCTCAAGTCCTACCCAAAGGAACATGGGCTCACCATAATTTCCTTGATTTTACTCTATTGAATCATTTCCAAGACAACAAGCTAGATGTAACTAGAAGGCAATTAAGAATATATTCCAGTCAGATCTTGCAGAAGAACATGAACATAAAGGAATACAGACAGAAATAGGGTGCTGAAACAACAAATCCTAATCTAAAACTTTTGTTTCTTTATCAGAGAAATGGATATAATGGAAAACATATGGAGAAACAATAACAATTTAGGAAAACTTCACCATTGATATAGCTCAAGGACCCTGTGAACATGCTTGTATTATTGATGATCAAACCAGTTACAATACTCCAGGTACAATAGCTCTCTGCAACTCAGAGCTTTCTTCAGTTCAGTCTAGCATTCCTCAAATAGCTTAGCAGCAGAAATCAGTCCAATAACCATCAAGTAACCAACATTTGAAATGAAGCTCATATGCAATATTTATATGCAAAATGAGGAGGTGCTGCCAATCTAGGATTTTTAAATGTTATTTATTATAGAGTTAATGATTTTTAACCTTTGAGACCTTACAAGGCCCAAGGCAAAAATATCCGAAAGAGTTACTTTGAAATAATAACTTCTGAGTTATTTTTAGTTGAAATATTTGACTCTTAAGGCTTGGTAATAACTTTGTAATAACTGCTGAGCTGCTTTAAAATATCTCTAACTGTTTAATAACTGCCTGATGCCTTTATTGAAAGAAATAATGCTGTAGGTGGCAAATTTGTCTTTGGAGGAGTAATTGCTTCTTTGCTGAGTTTTTCGAAGCTGTCTTTGGGTTATCTGTCTTTGTTTTATTCACAAAACTTCAGTATTAGGCCTCTGATTCCTGCTTTAACTTTAATAATCTGTCTTACTGCCTTTATCATTTATTCTTCCTTATGACTGTTTTGTCCTTTATCTCTTCGCTTTAAACCTTTGACTTTTATCTTTAATCATTGTCCTTAGAGGCTAATCTTCTGTGTTTGCTCTCTGATTTAGGATTTAGCTTTAATCCTTCAGCTTCCTTCATTTCTTCTGTTCTCTTCTCTAACTGCTTGCTTGTTTTGTGCGCAAGGAGGATCTCTTCATGGTATAAGGGTTTATAACCCATCGTTGATCATGATTCATTGAGGGTTAAGTCTTTTATGCAAACCCTTGGCTTCCTTTATGTGTATTTGCCTCTGGGATCATCATCCAGAGGTTATTTTATCATTTGAATGCCCCACTAGGCACCACCGCCATTAAAACCTGCAAACTCACAAACAAACATTAATGAAAAACCTGCGGGATTGGATTTAAACTGCATTTTTGGGTTTCTGAGGCGTTGGGGCGATCTGCAGAGGAGAAGGGAGTGCAGAGGGAAGGTTTCGTATGGGGAACCAGGTGGAAAGACGAAGAAAATTGAATTTTGGAGTGGGAGGAGGAAGGCGGTTTTGGGAAAACCGCGGTGGTTTATCGTGTAGGAGATGGGTGGTAAATGGTTTTGAGCGGAGGGCGCGCGATACCACTCAGCGTTGGATGCATGTCCTGGGCAAAACAACTCTTTTCGCGCGGGTTGAGGGCGTTAAACCTTGGCGCAAAATTCTGTGCGATAAGAGTTTGAGCCTTTGGATCTCAAGAGATGAGATCGACGGTACGGAATGCTTGAGGGATTGGTGTGCACGTTTATGGAGCGGGGCCCAGAGATAGGTGGCAGGCGGCTTTGGCAGCAGGATAAAGTGGAAGGTGGGGCCCGGCTTGATGACGTACGCAAGTTTGTCGAGTAGCGGGTTTGAGTTAGGAGATGAGATGAAGGGCGAAAGTGCGGTGGCCATTGGATCGGGGCCCAGAGCTCGGGATCAACGGTCCAGATGAGAGGATAGAGGGCGAGGATGAAGATGGGAAGAACCAGAGAAACGTGCCCACATTAATCTTTTCAAAGGTTAAAAGGGGGGGTTTAATAAGGTTTGGGGGTTACAAAAATAAAAGTGGCGGAGGTATATTTCAAATGGAGAAGGGGCTAAGAATAGGCAGAGGGAATGGTCTTGTGGGGGCAGAGGGGACCGGATGCTGAGAAGGAGACGGGCTTAAGGGAATAGCGGTAGGTTGCGTTTTAGAGTCATATGGGTGAGGGGCTGGGTTTAAGCTGAAAGAAGGGGCTTAAAGGCCTATCTCACAAAAGTGGGTTTTTTAACACAAAAACAGAGTTTTGCAAGGTTTTGAAAGGATCTGATTGGTTTAGAAGTTAAGCTAAAACAATGTAAAATAATTTTTACATTGTTTTAAGGCTTTTTAGAAGAAATGGTGAATGAGGGAGGAGTTTTTAGGGGTTTTTTGGAAGGGAAAAAGGGGATGAATGGGAGTGTAGGTAGGGTAATAAAATGAGGAAATTAGGCCCAAAAATGGAGTTTTCTTTAGAGCAGAAGGGTGAACTTTGGAGAAGGTAAAAGACAGGAAAGCTTAGTAAAAAATATTCAAACTTAGGATGATGAAGGCAATGAGATTTCTAGAACTCACAGTGTTTCTCAAATACAGTTTCTAGAAATCCAAAATCAATATTTAGTCATCTTTTAATATTAGCAAAAATTATAGATGGCTAGCACAACTCATCTCTTGGATCACAAGCGAGCTACGACAGCCTTAAGATAGTAGTGAGACAAGTGGAGCAGTGGGTGCATAGATCACAGATGAGGCATAAGCAGAGGCAGATCTGGAAGCTGGGAGGAGCAGTGCAGAGCATAGCAGTAGCAGTGCAGAGGTTGATGTGACTTCAAGTAGCGCAGTGCAAACATGCAACAGCGTAGAGAGTTCAGAGGGACAACGCAGTGCAGCAGTAGCGTGATAGATTTCGACACGAGGGCGGGTGGGTTCGAATATATAGGAGGAAACACGACTACGCGGGCGATAGTGAGCATGCATTGTTCTTTGAATGTCGACGCGGATCTTGTAGCCTATGAGCTGGGTGATGAGATGCGTCTCATCGACTTGTTTGTCTGGTGGAGCATGAGATCAGGTGTTTCTCTCAACAGCGAGAAGTTGCGGTCTGAAAGCAATGAGATCCCAACGGTGGCGGTGCTACGAGCAACACAGTGACCTGTGGAAAGTAGTTGGGTGGGGCTGTGGTAAGCGTTGGTGAAAGTCATGGGCGGTACAAAATGGCGACAGCAAATGTCAAGGTTGAGTGGCGGAGGCCAAGCTTCAGCAGCCACATAAGCAATGCCCAAAAACATATAGGCATAGTGTGATGTATTCCTAGAGCACACTCTTGATGCTAAGAGGGAGTGTTGAGATTTTGTGTATTTGGGGTAACATTAGTTGTGCTCTAGCTCCCAAATTTTGAGGAAGGACTATAGTACACTTGATCTACAAGACCCATAAATGGATTTGGGAAATTTCATTTGGTTTAGGAGATATTATATTAATTAATTATTTTAACGTATTTCCTAAGTTAAAACTTAGGGAACTTAAATAATTAAAGTGAATTTAATTAAACATGTGATGATATTGTCTTAAGTCACACAGATCAAGCTTTCTTTTAATCTTAGCCATTGATTCAAGATTTGATCACGGCTGTTGATTCGTCAACGAGAAAAGTATAAAGGAAAGGCTTGGGGTCATTTGTAAAGACACACAGAGGTAGAGCACTGAAGCTAAGCTGAGATTCTAGGGCGGGGTTGCTAAGAATTCTCAAGTGTTTCAGTTGCAGAGAGGGGAATTTAGACCAAGGGGATGATCTGATCTCGAGGTCTAGAATACACAAGAAGCAGAGAAGAGATCAGGAAGACAACGCGAAGGAAGGCAACATACGACAGCAGCAGCAGGTGGCAGCAACAGTAGCAGCAGGTGGCAGCAACAGTAGCAGCAAATGGCAGCAGCAGACGGTAACAGCAGCAGCAGCAACAAGGACAGCATGATTTTTAGGAAACCCTTCAGGGGTTATGCAGAGACCCTTAGGGGCAGCGTAGTGATTGCATCACCCAGTCTGGGGTAACAAAGTCCCTTCCAGTGACAGCGCTGAGCATTTGGAGGCCTTCAGAGGCTGACGCAGTGTCTTTCAGGCGCAGATCTAGGGTTTCTAGGCCTAGATCTGGCTGAGTTTTGTAAATCCCGGTTGAGGGTGTGGATCAATCAGTATTGTTGGTCTAGGATCAGCCAAGTGTTGCAGATCTAGAGTTTTCTCTGTAGGGTTTCCAGATCTAGAACCCAGAGTTGTGTATTCAGAAATATTCTTAGTAATAGAGCCCTCCAGCAACCAGAGACTGGTTTTTCCGGGTGTTAGGGTCCTATAAGTATAGGATTCATAATTTGGAATTGACTTATGATATTCTTGTAAAAATATGTACATACCTTGCTTTCTGCAAGTTGTTTTCCGATATTTTGTAAAAAAATAGAAAATCAAAAAGAGAGTAAAAGTCCTAAAAGAAAGATCAAGGGACTTAGAAAAAATAATATACCTCATAGAAAAAGAAATAAAACATGAAAGTGTGCAAGTCCAAATGCCACTACTTTTTACTTTGTTGCTGATGATTATGGCAGAGTGTCAATAAATGCCATAATCCATGATGAGTTGAACTGCTTAATCTTGACTTGTCATGTTTCAATTTTATTGTTGTAGAATAGTGAATAAAGATTAGTCAGACAGTTTAATCCTGACTAATTAGTAGATAGGTAGAGAATAAAGAGGAGCTCATCAGTTTAATCTGAGCCCTCGGATGATATAAGGTAGACTTAGATAGTTTTTATTGCTTTCAAAAGAATAAAATGTTCAAGGTTGCTAGCTCAAATGCACCTGCAAAATAAAATAAAAAAATGTTAGATTAAAGGTTGGGTAGGAAGAAAGAAGTGGGAGAATCATGTAAATACTTTTCACCAGGCAAAAATCACTAATTTCCCTTCCCTATAGTTATTCTACATTCTAGACTTCCAGTCAAAGAGGCTCAGAACATTTCTCTGACTTCTGTTGGGACCGGACCCAAGGCTCAATGACTGTTAAGTTAAAAGTGTTGAATTCCTATATTAATCCCTAATTATAATCATTTACCCTACATTCATCCATTTGCACTTCAAGTTCATAAGTAAAGATCTTTTACTTAATGACAAAGAAAATCCCCTTTTGATTAATCTCATTCATTCATAAAAACATAAAAACCCTCCAAAAATATTATATTCTAGGCGAAAGTGGTCAAGTTATAAATGATAAAGCTTTGCTTTTTACATTATCACTTTACTTAGTCATATGAATATATTTTGGTGTTTTTCATTGTCCTATGTCATATTAACTTCTAACTTATTTATTAATTCCTTATAAAATACCTTATCCTATTAATATAACTCCTTGTATTTATATATTCCCCAAAACCCACTAATATAAGCTTTTTTGCCAAAGTTAATTACCCACATGTTTTAAATAAAAACCCCCAATTACACCCCCTTTGGCATAAAACTAACATTATATAAATATCCCGCCCCCTATGGTTTATTAAACCATTTAACAGGTTTAAAAACTATATAATATAGTGAAAAATGCGCAAAAATGTTTCTTTGGGCCTATCATATGCCCTTTGAAATAAAAAAATATATTACCACCCCTCAGTTTTATCTTAAGTCTTTTTAAATATACTAAAAGATTCAACCCATTGCAATCTTCCCCGCATCACTTTGTTAAACAAAAGTTTTAATCACCATAAAACTAAGGCTTATCAGTTATTTCCCTGATATGTAAAGCCTCAAGCCTTACATAAGTTAAACCCTTGGTTAAACAGATCTCGCCTCACGCGCATCCCACTTATATAGTTAAACTTTTATATACTTAAACCTCGGTTATAAAGTATTTTATAAAGGTTTTATTACATTTTAATCTCATTGCATATCAATAAAGCCGCCCGGTCCCACCTTTGTTAAGCCGCAACTTTCCTTTAAATCTCAACCCTTCGTGCTTGAGCCACAGATTTGACGGTGGAAGATCATTTTCGCGTCCACAAACCAATCGACTGCCAAACGCCCAAACGAGCGCGAAATGGGCAGTTTTTCTATTACCGCTTCCTATGACGTGTTGTTTTTTGATACGATCGCGTTCATTTTGCCCAATACCATTCACTGCTCAAACACAGCGCGAAACCCACCGATGGTTTTCCGTGTTCGCAAAAGGAAAAACCGCTCCCACCACAGATTTGACCTGCATTTATTACAGTTTGTAAAGGTTTATATCAAAGGATAAAACCTTGTTATAAGGTTTATTGATGTTATTGTGCATTCCCGACTGTACAAAAAATTCCTTTGTGCAAGTTATTGACCTTCACTCAGAGAAAAAACCCGATTTCAACCACTGTTCTACTATTTGAAGACTATTTAAGGCTATTTTCTGCATCAGTGATTTAGATCAATCCGCAGGAACCATCAAAGCTTCAGAAAACCCTTCTCAAAGCATCAAGATACCTGCAAATCAGGTATTTTCCCGAATTTGGCCTACAATTTTACAATTTGAACTGCCAATTAAACCAATTAAGATACAAAGAGTAAAATTGCCCATCCATTGTGTTCGAAACCTTGAAAAAAGAGGGCAAACCCTCGCAAATTTTTCCCAGAAATTTCCATTTGCAGAGAACTTCATTTTTAAGTCAAATTCTCAGTCAGAGACCCTTGAAAGACAAATTCCACAATTCAAAAGTTTTTTTAAATCTATAGAAAACCTCAAAACCCCTTTTCACAGTGCCAGTCATTCAGGAAACCTACGTTTTCTGTCTCCAACTATTTCCTGTGTCCTAAAAATTCCTAAATTGAGCACTGAATTGCCCATTATTATCATATTTGCTTACAAATTGCTCAATTACCCTCTGTTGAAGAAAAATTAACTATAGCAAACAATGTAATCTTGCTTTAGTTAAACTCAAAGTGACAAAAAAACAAATCACACCTAAGGCTGGAGGATCCAAGCCTGTTAAGCCTGGAGGATCAAAACCTCCCAAGACTGAAGCAGCAAAAGCCCCAAAGTCTACTCCTGCTATCACTGCTAAGACCACTGTGACTATAAATCCTCTTCAACCTCCAGTGTCTAATGAAGAAGTTATCCCTTTAGTTGACTTGGATTACAAAATTGTAGACCCTCTAGTAGAATTTAGTCTATTAGAAGTACACAATTGGTGTTATGAGAAGTTTTTAGAGAAAGAAGAAATGCCCCTCTGGGATACAAACTTACCCAAATATATAGTCCCGGTAACACATCCTGGTCAGGACCTAATAAGACTATGCCAGAAGTATTATGTCCCAGATCAAAGATCAGTTGTGAATAATGACAGGGAAATCCTTTTTTCTATCATTGCAAAGTCAATCAATGAAATGTTGCAGTTACAGTTTCACCCTAGGGTAGTCCCATTATCCATTGAAGCATTGACTCAATTATATTTAGGGTTAGATTTCCCTAAAAGATTCATGATTTTTCAGAACTTCATGCCTAGTCATGTGGACATCCCAAAGTTGAATCCTCCCTATTCCACTTCCAAGTTTCCAGAGGGTTCTAGACATGTTATTTCAATGTTATCTTTCATTTTAGGATACTTCACTGATGAGTTACTGATGAGTCCATCCTTGGATATTTATCCACTTTATCCCTTGGTGAGCCTCCTGCTGTGATCTTTGATTTTGCCAGATTCATTGCTGATTCCATACACTATCAATACAAAGTTACCCACTGAAGGGGTATTTAGATATTCTTCCTATTTATTTCATTTGTTCTTATTTTCACAAGCAAATCACTTTTGTATAGCATTGCAGAAAATGAATATAGAGGGCTAGCCTCTATCAGTTGTTTTTTGGACATCATTATTGAGAAAGGAAGGAAATGAATACAACTACACAGATTTCATAGATTTGTTTATCAGGCCAGCTATATATTTACTGCATAAATCAGAATAGCCTAGGATAAACGAGGAGATGAAAAGGATATTACAGTTGTTAGAGCAATGTAAAATGGGAGATTGGTACTTGTATGAGCACACTGAATTAAGAATCTTTGGAACCAATCTGCTTCCATATAAGTTACCTAAGTTTTTGACTCTCAGAGTCTTTGCTCTAGAATATTTAAGGCAGGTTTTGAATGCTGATGCCATCAATTTCATGGCATCCAAAAAGAAGACCCAGTTTAAACTAAAAAATCAGATAGGTCAATTCATAGTAAATAACAGGGATGCTGAGAAAGAGATAGAAAAGAGATTATCAGAGCTGAAATTCCAAGTGAGTTTCCCTTGGAATTATGACCCCCAAGGTCTTTTAAGCAGCATAAGAGTAAAGTGTAAACTACCTCCTTTTGTACATGAGTCAAAGCCTGATATTGAAAAGTTTGCTAATCAGGCAAAATGGGAAGAAAATACATTGGTTGATTTAACTGCAAATACAGAGCCAACAGAAAAAGTGGATACCACACTTACTGTAGTAACTTCTAAACAGCCAGAGTCTTCAAACAAAAGAAGCAGAGATGAGGGAGCCTATACAACAGAAACTACTTCAGATACTAAGTTCAAACTCATCTACAATAAAAGGCTAAGATTTGTTTCCATAGGCAAAGAAAAACTTATTGAAGTTGAAGATGAACCAGAGGTCAGTAATGATGAAGCCACTACAATAATAAAGGAGACTTTGACAGAGATTGAAAAAGAACAAGCTGCATTCAAAGGAAAGGAGACCCAAATGATTGAGCAACAGGTGAATATGGAAACTTCTTCTTCTCAAACAGCAGAAGAAAAAGATTTAGATATTAAGGACAGATATAAGCAGATTAAACAAAGGAATGAGGAAATTAAAAGTGAGATTTATTCTCAATTTCTCAAGCAGAAACCAGGAAATCAGGACAGATTGCTTACTGCATTTGATTACTCTTCAAATAAGATGATCATGTCCTATATACAACCTACTACTTCAACCCCAAAAACAGTGGCTGACTACAAAAAGATGGAATTTGAAGTAGATAGTGAAAAAGTGCATGAATTGGATCAGATAGAATTCCAGAGGCATAGCTCTGAGATGCTGTATTCCACTGTGGTGACAAAGGTCATGAGTGTAAAAAATTTGCAAAATACTATTATCAACTTGCAAGATCAGATGAAAGTTGATAAAGGCTCTTTATATGCAAAATATCTTAGGATCAAGGCCTTAGAAGATTTGATTCTACAAATAGGAGTTGACCCATCAAATGTACAAGCTGCTGAAGTATTAATCAAAAAGAAAAATGATGATATTGCTGCTTTGAGGAAACAGTTAAAACTTCCTCAAAGTGAGCACCCACAGAGCAAGGAAATACTTCAGGAACAGAAAGAGAAAGAAGATATGATGCAGTTGATCATAAACCTTACTGCCCAAATCAAGGATATGGAAAGCTAATTGGATATATTGATGAAAGAAAAAGAAACTGTGAAGGAAACTGATGCTTCCACCATTCCCACAGTTATACCTATTATTATAGCTGCTATTCCTTCTACATTGGGAGAAAAGTTAGCACCCAAAGAGCCACTGGCAACTGCAGTGTTAGTGCAATCAGCTACCACTTCCAATATTGAATCCTCAACATCACAGGTGCAGCAGAAAAATGATGCAGGGCAGATTGTCAAAGCAATGGAAGAAATGACATTGAAAACCCATGAAATTAACAATTTGAAGAAAAAGATTTAGAATATGGAGGTATCAAATAAAGCAGCATTGATTAATGCCAAAAATTATGAACAAAAAGCTAAAAGACTTGAAGAGCAAGTCAAAAGCCTTCAGAAGGGATTTGAGTTTTACTGCACAGATTTCTTACATAAGAAATCACCTATGGACCAATATTATTGAGGCCATACATCTTCAATGGCCATCAATCCAGATAATATATGAACAGAGAGACCTCCTTCTAGCAGCTCAAGGTGAAATACAAAGGACAACAGAAGAATTAGTAGATAAACCAACACAGGCACTAAAGCTAATTACCTTCTTAAACAGTAAGAACAGGACTGAGCTAGAAGAATTGAAGATACAAGACAGGACATAGACTATATTGCAAATCAAGGAAGTATTGACAAAGAAAACTTTGATGAATAACTTGAAAGAAAAATGTGATGCTATGAATTTTTCCATTACCAAGTTTTTAGCAAAGTATACTATGCTAAGACAAGCAGGCATTCCAGACATCCATGTATTCAATGATAAGTTAATGAATCAGAAAGAATATGATAAAAAGATAAGGGACCATGCCAAAGAACAGGTGAATAAGCAACTGCCACAGGGATCTCCAACAGGGAAAGTTGTTCTTCAATACATTGAAGATTTATTCTTCCTTCAGAATGAAATCAAACATTTGTTTGTAATTAAGCCAAATTTTTCTAAATACACTGAGGCAGATGAGAACTACAGAAAGTTGAAAAGTATGAAGATACCAAATGCGAAACAATGGCAGACTTTTACAGATTTATTATAGCAGCAAAGAAGCAAACAGTGAAAGAGAGTGCAGATGAAGCAGTGAGTTTGAGAAGAAAACAAATAAAACAACATTTGATTTTGATTTTTTACTGCTGAAAAGTCTCTTTTTACAGCAGTTAGAGGTCAAAATATTAGGTTAAAGAGTATCAGGGTGAAAAAGCAGAGTTAAAGTGTATCAGAGGAAAGACAACAGTCAGCCGATTTTGATCGCTGTAAATTCCTTTTACAGCAATAGCATGATAAATAAAACAACGTAAAGAACCTTAGGGATAAAGTACAAGGTCAAAGAGTATAAGTGGAAAGAGTATCAGTGAATTCGTCTTCCAAAAGATATTTTCAAAATGCTAGCAAACATGGACAGCTACTCAAATAAAAAGTTTTTTGTTAGATAAGATAGCTCTATATTTTCTAGATAAGAGGACAACTTGCTAAAGTTGTTAAGCAGCTGCCCCTCTTAATGTATAAAGATATTTTTTATTTCCTAGAGTTATTCCTAGATCTTTCTAGGAATTTGTAATAAACATTTGTATAAATACTTCAGTTTATGAAGTGTTTAGGGTGGAATAAAATTACTAAGAACATTATAGACATTTTGCTAGTACGTTGCAGGGTCACATATGTTGATTTCAAAGCAGCAGTCTAGACAATAGCCAATTGGACTTCATAATTCAGGATTCATGCGATAATTTGAAGAGTAAAGTGCATCTATCTTGTCATTGTTTCCATTCTATGTTACATACAATTTCATATATGTTGTTCAATCTTAATGATTAATTAGGAGAATTACTTCAGGACTAGTGTAAGAACTCCCTGTATTAACTACTTAATCATTTAAATGTTTTCTTCTGATTTCTGGATTTAGGAATTCTTAATTGGTCCTAGTCCCATTTGACCCCTGCCTCCTTCCTCTTTTTTCGGATCAAAAGATCCTTCATTGCCCTTTATCCCAAAGCAAGCCATCTCATCAAAACAATCTATTCAAATCTCTGAGGGTTATCTACCTTGCCTTGAATACATCAGCATCCTTTTGGCCTTGCCTTCTAGTTCTGCTTGCTAGACTTTGACTCCATAGCCCAATGCACTAGTAGATCCCTCTTTAATTTGTCTTTAAGTAATCTTATTTTCCACCAAACATTTCAAAACCAAAACCAAATTGAACTATCATAAATAGCCTAAAACATTAAACAAAAACAAAGTTAAATCATAAAGAGAGAGCCCTCTCTGAAATTTAGGAAGGCTAGATCCTAGATTTCCATAGTAGGTTTGTGGTTACCCCTAGTTTTCTTAAACTAAAAATCAAAAGCCCACAATCTTGAGAAATTACTAGGGTGATAACATATTGGCGACCATACTGGGGAACTAACCAATCTCCAATTTTTAAATTAGTTTTAAAGGAAGATCTTTAATCTATCTTTTTACTTTAAGATTATTTTTAAGGGTTGTGGGTATTCATAAACAGCCATTCTAGCTTCTAGGAAAACCTACTATACCAGGTCTAATCTGGATACTAAGCCTGCAGTTATAGTAGAGAATCCAGAAAAGATTGGAAAAAACAAAAAGAAAAAACAAATTGTCAATTTAGAAACTGAAGTACCCTTAAGAAAATCCAATTCTTTACCCAAAGAATTAGTGAGCTTATCTGATATTGATTTTGATTTCAAGTTTGAACAATTATTGTTTAAAATTAAATCTGAAACTGATTTAAAAGATAATGTAATAGATCCTGTTTTTACTTCTTTCTTGAAAGCAAAACAGAATATTATTTCAACAAAAAGAAAATCAGATAAATCTGAATCTCAAAGTCAAGTAGAAAGGATTAATGTTATATTGATTAAAGACATTGATGAAACTATTAAATTAGCCCATTTATTATCTTACATTAAGCCTCCAATTTCTCAATTGCATACAACAATAATTCCAGCATGAGATTCTACTTTGTATGCTGTCACCTCATTTTTAGATTCCACTGCAAGTTTATCCACAAAACCATTTATTCCTAAGTTGCCTTTGCAACCTAGGATAGTTTTTCCTTCATTCACTCAATCCATTGCATTCACTAGTTTTATAAGCACTACATTTTTTCTGACCAATTCCATATATATACCAACCTCTTTTCCAAGTTCCTCAAGTACAACTTTCAGCACATCAACTACTATAACTAGCACATCTCCTGTCATTTCTAGAGTACCCCCTAGCTTCAAGCTATGGCTGCTAGATATGCACCCCTTGTTTTGCCTCAAAACCTTCATGATATGCCCCAAGATTATCAAAAGAATATACCTTTATTTGATGGCTTGTCACAATATACTGCTAGACAACATGTTACTAGAATGATAGACTATTGTGAAATCTATGAAATAGATGAATCTGATGTTCAAATGAGGTTGTTTGCTCAAAGTTTAACTGGGGAAGTTAATAAATGGTTTAAAAATTTAGCTGCTGGTAGTATAGCTGATTTAGCTGCATTTCATAGAGCATTTTTGAATAAATGGGAAAATAAAAAGAACCCTTTGCAAATTTTATCTGAATTTGATTCTTTAAAAAGAGCTCCTAATGAGTCTGTTCAGGATTACTGCACTAGATACAACAGTGTCTATAGTTATATTTCTGCAGATCTTAAACCTACACCATATTCTGTGCTTCTTAAATTTCCTGATGGTTTTGATCCAGATATGGCAGCCCTCTCTAACCCAACTTAGGAGAAATAAAATTCCTAAAGTCACTTAGCCAATATTCTGATTTTAGCATGGGGCCCAGGGGGACCAAGTGATAGCGCGGGGAGAGGGGCGACATAGAGGCAACGTGGGCCAGGCAACCCAGTGGCAGCGTGGGCCAGGACAACGCAGAGTAGGCAGGGCAAAGTGGCAAGGAGGGACAACGCAACACAATGGGGCCCAAGGGAGAGTTAGGGTCTCAAGCGTAAAAGGAGGGAGAGGCTAGCTTCTCATTCATTCTGTTATGCATCTTCAGAATTCTGTCTAATAGATATTGAGCATGCTTACGTTGTTTAGCTAAGTCTGCAAGTGCTATTTAGCACACAAGTGTCTTTGAGTGGAGATCCCAACCTCAGCCTCGGGGGACTTCGAGTGCCCGTTGAGGTGAGGAGCTTCACCATTGATTTTCAGAGCAGAGAACACAGAGCCATTCAGCCAGGAGTTACGCAGTCACTAAGGCAGCACAGTCGCTCTTAGAGATTATGCAGTCTTGGAGGAGGGCAGTTCCGGGAGTGAGGGAAGATCAGGAGTTTCAGTGTGGGAGAAGTGTGAGGAGATCAACCCTTCACAATTCATCTTTTGGAGCAGTGAGAGGCTAGCATTTCCAGCTATCCAGTTCAGAGGCCAGCGTACTCACCAAGAGTGCGTAATTTTCCCAAGGGGGTCAGATTCTGGGGTCAACCTTTCCTGAATTCCTTCCTGGGTTTTTCCGGGTTTTTGGAGGAGAGTTCACAGCTGAAGTTTCATAATTTTCTGGGCAGGGGAATAACCCCAAAGAGCAGCTCCATTCCAGCCAAAAGCAGCATTTTCCAGCAGCAGCAACAGCTTAGGGAGTTACGCAGTCCAGAGGGGAAGCAACCATTCATAGCAGGGTTTGAGAGTTATTTCCAGCGTGCCTTGAGCAAGCCAAGGTGCCATCATTCTGATCACCTTCTTGTACTCATTCTCTATTTCAAGATTATTAATAAAATGGCTCAGTTTTCCTGAAATGGTTGTAGTGTTTTTCATGGTGTCTCTCTATTAGCTATAGTTTTGTTTATGTTGCTTTGTATTGCTGCTTATTTCCTATCCGGAATATTACATCTACACCTATGATCACCAACTGGAAGAAGCTTCATGCTTCAGATTCTAGTTTGGTGGATACCACATTGTATAGGAAACTTATTGGGTCCTTGATGTATCTTGTCAACACTAGGCCAAATATATGCTTTGCAGTGAACACACTGAGCCAGTTCATGGTTGAGTCTAGGAGGGTGCACTGGGTAGCTGCAAAGCACATTCTTCGTTACGTGCAAGGGATTGTTGATTATGGTCTGGACTGTAGGCGGGGAGATGGAGTGAGGTTGGGAGGTTAAACAAATTTAGATTGGGCAGGGAGTGCTTCTAACAGGAAAAGCACTTCAGGGTGTTGCTTCAGGTTGGGTTCGATAGTTGTGTCGTTGTTCAGTCGAAAGCAAAATTCAACTGCTTTGAGCTATTCCGAGGCTGAGTATATGGCCGCTAACCAGGCTAGTTGTGAGGCCATTTGGCTTTGCAAGTTATTGTATGGCCTATTTGATCAAGAGTTGAGACCGACGATTATTCACTGTGGTAATCAGAGTTGCATTAAACTCACGGAGAATCCAGTGTCTCATGACAGGTCAAAACTCATTGACATCAGATATCATTTCATCAGGGACTATGTTAAGAAGGGGGCAGTGAAGTTGGAGTATATATCGACAGATGAGCAGGTGGCTGATGTTCTCACGAAGTCCTTGCCAAGAGGCAAGCATGTCCATTTCAGGGACAAGATGGGTGTGGTGAGAGACACTTTCCTCAGTAAGAGGGAGTGTTGATTTTTTATGTACCTTGGACAAGTGGTTTTCCATGGGTTAGTCTCTACCTAGGGAAAAGTGTCCAAAATAATTCTTTTCCTAAGTGTGACTTTATAAAGTGAAAGTGACATTATAAGTGGTGAAGTCAATATTAAATTATAAAGTGAAAGTGACTTTATAAGCGGTAAAGTCAATGTTAAATTATAAAGTGAAAAGTGGCTTTCGACATAAAGTACAATGTGGGTACTTTATGGGTGAGTTAAAAAATAGAAAGTGAGAATTAAATGCACATTTATTCTCATCCCTTGATCTAAATGAATCTGAGCCATTAGATCATAGGGTTGCCCAAAAGTCATTTAGCGAAACAAAAGGGGGAAAAGAAAAGAGAGACTGCATTCATTCATTCTTCATGAGTAGATTGGAGAAAGGAGGCTGAGAGTTGGAGAAAAGTTCTGAAAGAGAAATTTGTTGCAGCAAGTTGAAGGAGTGATTTCTGGGAAAAGCTGGGCATGGAAATCAAGGCATAGAAGACAACAGAAGGTACAGTATGAACAAAATTTAATGTTGCGAGTTGCACACAGTTCAAGAGTAGTTTTTGAGCAAAGCAATATTTTTTATTTTCTATTTTTTTTGAAAAAAAAATCTGTAAAGTCCATTCAGTGATACGAAAATCTGTACAGTACAGTCTGCGTCCGTACAGTACAGTTTCAGCTTCAAGTGGGTACAGAAATCGAGGCAATGTGGGCACGATTTTCAAGGAGTTTTGGGTTGAAGAGATAAGTTGTATTTTGCTGTTTTGTTTTTTCTGCAAATGTATTTTTCTTGAACTTGAATGATAAATAAATTTGAAGAACTCTAACAGGTTTTCTCCGGAGAAGATTGAAGGAGTTTTGCCTGGGTCTAAGTTGACCAAAACTCTGTGTATTTTTTGTTGTTGTTGTTGTTCTGCTTATGTCCATATTTATTTTCAGCAAGTGTTGACAGTCCCATGTGTTTTAATCTGAAAATTTCATTTCCAGAATTCTATATGTTGAATGTAAGTTTATGGGAAAGAGCATTTAACTGAATGGGAGTGATAAGGTGAAATTAAAACCGGATTGCTGGTAACTATTTAGTCATCAAATTTCAACAAAAAGATAACTCTGATTTGATATTCGTTTTTTATTTTATTCTTGAACAACGTCTGGATGGATTGATACAGGGCTACCGAAAGAGAGTTGTGAATGTCAACTACAACTAGGACTGATGTGATTGGATGGAAGATTTTGAAGAAAAAATTACTTGGAAGAGGTAGTTGTATAAAGGAAAGCCAGATGTGGACTAAGAGATCACTTTCTGATGAAAAGAAGGATGACATGACTCCTATGGTTCATTGAAAGAAAGTGATGGATGGTTGATGCTCTAAGAGGAAGAACTAAAGATGAAGGCTCCATAATGAAGAAGATGAAATTCATGACATCGAAAGGAGAAGCTCTACAAGTAGCTAAAAGTCCCATGATCTCCACCAAAGAGCAAAAAGTTGCTGGAAACAAGTCCTTAGATAAGAGGGAGCTTTTGTACATTCCTTTATGGGAATGGGTATATCTTCCCTAGTTGAGAGGGAGAGATAGACACATCATCTTGTCTTTACTTGGTGAAGAAAGAATGGAGGATTGGGTAAACACAATGTTGCAGGAAACGACCCCCCCTCGGCTCCAACCCCTGATCCGTGTTCGGTACGGAAACACGGAGGATCCGTTGTACGAACAGTGTTTCCAAAAAACGGAAACACGGATCGGGCTAAAAAACACGATTCCTGCCTATGCCGGAACTGCGTTTCGTATGGAGGATTGGTGTACAGAAACACGATGTTTCCGGGTCGGATCCATACAGAGATGGGCGGATCCACAAGGTTCTAAATATATATATATATTTTTCTTTGACTTAAGTTGGGTTGGCGCTTCTTGGACATTCCAAAGGTGCTCCCTTGATGCTCCTTAGATGCTCCCTCATGGTAATGTTAAATTCTTAATGTAAAAGTGACATTCTCCTTATCTTTCATTTTCATCATTTTACTTAACTTTTTAACATTACCCTGAAATGGCTCAGGATGTTTGAGAGTGGTTCCAACCTCATCGGACTTCATATGGAGAAAATAGAATTTCATATCCTATTCAAAATTCAATAGACTTAATAGTTTTTCAGGAATTCAGGTTCAATGGGATTGTGTCATTTCATTAGATTATATCATGTATGATGGTATGTGATTGGAATTTAATCAAGAGCACCAAGCCCTATATGCACCCTAGTGTTGGTGGCGTTAATTGTTGAACTCCTTTGTCATGCCGTTAGCAAAAAAATACCTTTCAATCAAGTCAAAATCATCAATCAAGCATGTTAAGCTTTTTCTACCATATTTGATGGCTTGGAATTTGGATTAATCATTAGGTAGTTTCATCAAAATTGGGCAATGTTGACTAATATCCTAGACAATCGAGGTAGAGGCAAAGGCTAGAGAATAGGAGAAGAATCCAGATTCTAGATGGTTGATGCATCTAGATAGTTTATCTCGAATAATTAATCATTAATGTAAAATGGATGCCATATCTATCTTGATTTATGTACAAATATGCATGTTTCCATATCTTCTACAACTAATTTGGTGTTTTGGATTTTTTTTTAATATAAATGCAATATATATATATATATATATATATATATATATATATATATATAGTAGACACTTCCGAGACGCTTTGCTTCCTAGATTTTGGGAAATGACGCTTCCGCGTCCCTGCTTCCAAAAAACGTCCCCGCTTCGTGCAACGTTAGGTAAACATCTAGCATTCGATACTCTTTGAGGATGAGGTAGGACATCTAAGATAAGAGTAGTCGTTGAGGACCGATATTCTGTGAGGACTGGGAATCCAAGATAAGGATATTCCTAGAAGGACATACCCCGTGAACACCTGGGTGGAGTATGTGCCTTGAGAGACAATGATGATGATGTCCATCAATCATTGGTCTCGCCAACATTCTGCTCTGATCTTGTGGAGAGGTAGAGTTGTTAATCAAGGCCTCCCTATGTGACAATGCTGGTTAGTATGATGCAAAGAGATGGCTTAACAATCCTAATCTTCTTATGAGAATTCTTCAGATTGAGAATGTCCAATTACCTTGTATGGATTATGAATACCTCCCTAGTTAAGAGGGAGTGTTGAAATATGTAAGTAGGTTCGGTCTTCATAATTACAAATGTAATCATGATTTTATGTATTTGATGTAAAGAGAAAAATAAATTTATTATTGTTGTTTTTGAGGCATGGGTTTCATGCTCAAGGTAAATTTATTTTTAGGTCAAGCACCCATTGAGTGTTTCTAGGTCTTGTCATTGAGTCTACAAGTAAATCGAGTCATTGTCATATATGGAAGACCCTTTTGGGCATGTTACATATCGTAAAGAAAATTTATTTGAGTCAAAAATAGAGTCAAAGACCCTCCAAGACCATGTCAAGGGGCTAGCAACAAGTCAACCTACATAAAGAGACAAGAAGGCCTAAAGATAATAGTTCGTACCGCTTAAAAGCCTATATAGAAGAAGGAAGTTGATCTCATTTGGAGATACATTCAAGCAAGTTTGATCTGCTCAATATAGAAGCTGGAAAAGGACGAAAAAGAAGAAGAGTAAGGTCAAAGTTATGGGCCCCTCTCTCTTGTGTTAGGGTTTTTGTAGTTGTTGGGAAAGTTGAAGTGCTAGAAAGTTGTTGGGCAAATCGAAAAGCTGGAAAGTTGTTGGCAAGTTGAAGTGTTGGATAGTTGTTGGGGTCGAAGTTGCAGAAGAAACTGATGGGTCGAAGTTCCAGAAGAAATTGATGGGTCGAAGTTGCAGAAGACACTGTTGGGGTGAAGTTGCTAAAGCCGGGATTGTTGTAAAGAAAGCTCATCAAGGAGAAACATTGACTTGGTCTTGGAGGGGTCTTGGTCAAGGGCCATAGGTCTTGGAATTCGTCAATTGAAGTTCTATAAGAAGAAAAGAGTTCTTGCGGGCTTTCCTCTCAAAATGAGAGGTTTTGGCCCTGTCTAATCGAGTACATCTTGTGTCCTATTGTCTCATTGATTTTATTGTTTGGTAGCTGTTTGATGATAAAGAACATTAATAATAATCAATTGAAAGAAGAATCTAATAAAGTTAAGTAAAAATATATCACAAGCAGTTATCAAAGTAAGAGAAATCACCTAATCTAGCTGCCCTAGATTTCTCAACAATAACAATTTTGGAGTAACCCCAAAAGCTAACAAGAAAGAGGTCACGTTCTTCATTATTTAGAAATCTCACCCCATAGTGAAGATTTATCGTTGAATTATAAAATGTGAAATTTTTTGAATCCTTATTACAAAAACCCTATTTTAGTATTATGATTTACTTCTCCTACTTGTTTGATTTAATCAACAAGTTATTTTCCTGAATTATTCAGTAAAACATCAAAATAAATACTACTGTAGCCTACACATACATATAGATCAAATACTGAAGAATTAAGCACATTTGACAAAGGACACACAAGATTTTTCGGACAAATGTCCTCAGAAAAACCCAATGCGGGAAAACCGGTGCAAAAACTATTGAGGGTTTTATTATTATGCAGAATTTTGAATACAATCAAGGGCACCAATAGTGGTTTGCCCAATAGAGAAAACCTCGGCAGATGTACCTCTATCTTCGAAGAAAAAAAATATGGCTGATTCAGTTGAGGATGAAGAACCCCACAGTTGCCTACGCAGTCACTGCGTCACCCTTTAGTGTGGCTGCATCACCCCTTCTGGATCTGTTGAATACGAGCCCTTTCTGGCCCACTGAAACACCAGCGCTGCCCTTCTTGGCTTTGCATCAACGCCTCTTGGCTCGCGTCACCCTTTTGTGACTGTGCCAGCCTCTGAGCTAGGTCTGCGTGAACTTGGGTGTGTCTGCATCAAGGTTACTTGGGAGCGGGAGCGCCATTTTCAGAAGCTCCCAGTTTGGGAGCCTTTCGGGGAGCGTTTTTTTATAATATATATATTTTTATATTTTGATGCATATGTGTCAACAATAGCATGTAGAATGATGAATTAGACATAAAAACATAGATTGAACCATATAACATCAATCATCTAGAAGTTATAATCTTCTAATCTAGAAGTTAGAAACATTCAACATATTGACTCTTGAGTCTCATGATTCATCAATCTTAAAGTTTCAAGCTTTCAAAATTCAATATATAACATTTATCATCATCGATTCATTGATCACCATAGTTGTACTTGTAAGCTAAGTGTAACATTTACAAAAAAGAATATTTAACATGAAATGAAATGTTATAATGAAACGAAATGAAACAACTTTCAAATTTCATGAAGCATCATATTCATCATTCATAATGAGTTATAAACTTATAATTGCCAACTTCAAAGTTTCAAACTTCAAACTTAAATTGTCATATATTGTTTACAAAAAATATCAAATTAAATATGAAATAGTCAAGTTTCAACAGTTATAAAAAGTTAAAAACTATTAGAAACTAGAAGAGACTAGTAAATCTATTTTATCTATTGTTTGCCCTCTTGCCACAAGAAATGTCTATTTTTTGAAATTTGAGTAGATCATGGTAATGGTAGTCTTCTAAGGCTTGGCCTTAATGCTTGTTGACGTTGTCTTCCCTCAGAAAATATAATTAAAAAATGTGAATAATTTCTCTAGAAATGTTAAAGGGTATTTGTAAAGATGTAAGAATGAAGAGAAGATACTTTATGTCAGACAACCACTTAAAGATAATGATCCAATAAAATATTTACCCAAATTCCCAAGATGTAACCTAGAAGAAAATGAAAAAGACCTAACTTGTGGTGTCTTGGATGAATAATGTGAAAATTGTCAACCATAGAAATCTAGATGGTTGTAAAGATTCAAAAATCTTAAAAACGATGGAGTATTAATAAACACTGAACACATATTGAGAAAATCACATGATACATCTAGTTTTTGGAACACATCTAACAAAATATCATCTTAAAAGATACGGTAAGATATTGTAATGTTGGGGTCACATTAGGAATCTTAAACTGGGGCTTTGATTTTGATATCATTGTGCAAAAAGCCACATGCTTTTTTATGTGATGGCCGCTTAAGAAAAAAAATGGGATCTTGCCTAATAAAATATAATAGAGTTAAAATCTTAGAGTCGTAAGTGAGTCCCCAAGGGGAGAATGGGATCTGCACTTTAGTTGAATGCTTAGGTATTCTTCATGTCCAATAGGTGGAGAACACGTAGAATGTGTTGCTAAGGAATAAATTAATTACTTTTAAGGAAATGGGAAATTCAACCTAGAAGGCATATCATTAATTATCCAAAGTTTAAGCAATTGCATTTTCATCAACTTGCTACCCACTTTGCCATTAAGGTCGAAAAATCTCTAAGAAACAGTAGATGGGAAAATACACAAGCCCCCATCTCATGCAAGCAATATGGCCATGACCTAAAAAGGTAGAGGCATTCATGAAACATCAACAAATATTTCGGTCATCCATCACTGTCTCCAATAAGATGGCATATCTTGATTGCAAAGGACTGTCAACTTGGTTTCAATGTAAGAAAGGAGTAGGTGTAAGGCATTAACAATAGTACAAAGAATGATTTCATAATATTTAGGCCCTTTTTACAACGGAGAGAAATTGTTGTTGAATTAAATACTGAGTTTCAAAGGGTCATATATTCTGCTTATAATAACTACAACACAATGAGTCTTAAAGATAAGCTTTTGTTTTTATTCCTTAATGAAAATTAGCCTTTACTCATATCTTGGCAGTTGATCCTTGCATAAAAGGAATATGATGTATGCTTTTCAACTAGTTTGAACAAAATCCATTCTACTTTATGGCAGGAAATTTTGTCTCAAGATTGTTAAAGGACGTACCTTTCCTGGGTTTACAATAAAATAATGGCCATTACCAAATAGAATTGTATCATAATATGTTAAAAAATAGTTGGTACACAAATTATATTGACAGTATAGTTAGGTTGGCAAATGGATGCTTTTAAGCAAATGGAGAGCAAGTAATTTCAATTTAGGACCAAGTCTTTAAGAAAAAAAACGCTCCCGAAAATGCTCCCTCCCTAAAAAAATGCTCCCTTTCTAAAAAAAACACTCCCTAAAACGCTCCATCCCTAAAAAAAACGCTCCCTCCCTAAAAAAACGCTCCCTAAAGCACTCCCTAAAATGCTCCCTGAAAACAGGGAGCATTTTTCCTGTTTAGTGAGCGCGCTCCCGAAAATGCTCCCCTCAGGGAGCGTTTCCGGGAGCGCGCTTCCAAGCGCTCCCAAAACGCTCCCGTTCGGAGCGCGAATTGGGAGCGGGTTCGAGAGGGGGGAGAAGCTTCCCCGCAACCTTGGTCTGCATCACACGTGCTGGGCCTACACTGCCTCTGCGTCACCCCTGCTGGGTTGCACTGTTCCTCTGGTACGGATCTGCCTCTCTGCCTATGTATTCTCAGCCTTAGATCTGAAATCCCACTGTCGATCTGCCTGTAACTGCACTGCAAGCTCACTTGAAAATTCTCAGCAAACCGCTCCCCATAATTTCGACTTAGCTCAAGTGCTTCCACTCTGTGTGTATTCTCCAACTGACCCCAAGCCTTCCTTTAATAATTTTCTCCTTGAACACAATCAATGACCGTGATCTAATCTCTAATCGACGACTAAGATTAGAAAAGATTTGATCTTCGTCACTTAGAACATTCTCACCCACATGTTTAAATTAATTCCCTTTAATTATTTAATTTCCCTAAGTTAGACTTAGGATCTCCATTAAAATAATTAATTATTGGAATAACTTAAGTTCCCGGTGGAATTTCTCCAAATTATTTCTGGGTCTTGCAGATCTCATGTGTTGTAGCCCCTCCACAAAGTTTAGGAGCTAGAGCACATCCGATGCTACCCAAAAAAATCAACACTCCTTAGTGAGGAATGTGCTCTAGCAACACTTCAATCCTGAAGCATCACCCTGATCTACGACATTGGTCCCCTGCACTGCTGATGCTTGGCCTGTTGCCCTTCATCCACTGCGCTGCTGCCTTATGTACTGCTGCCCATGACACTACCACAGTCACTGCCTCATCTGTACTGCAGCTCCCTCTCAAATGCTGCATCATGCTGCCCATAGCACCGCCACTGCTAACTGCCGCCCTGCAACTCAGTTGCTGAGAAGTAAGCAACTAAAGGACATCACCCTAAAAATCCTGACAGACAAGTCAGTTTGGCTGCATCTCGATATTGAAGCACCCTCTGTTGCTGAACTGCGCTAACCCTCTAAAGCTCTGCGTTGTTGATGCTCTGCACTGCGTAAGCACTACCCCTCTGCACTGCTGAAGTCCCACAAGCCTTTGTGTTGCTGTTGTGTTTGCACTGCGCTGCTCCAGTCTTCAGTGTCCTCACTGCCACCGTGCCTCCATAATCCTCTGCACCAACCTATTCCAGTCATCCTGCTACTGTTATTAAGGGCTCTCGTAGCTCGTATGTGATCCAAGAGTTTGGTCACCTCAAGGATCTTGCACCTTCCATTTGAAGTTCAAGAGAACTACAGATCTATGTCGCCCCACCTCTTCTCTTGAGGCACATGAGCACTCAGCCACATCGTCATCATTGCCACTACCACCCTTGGCTGCCACAACCTTAGAATCTGAATCTTCCTTGCCCTTCTTCTTCTGAGGACAAGTATTGGCGAAATGTCCTAATTCGCCACATCTGAAGCACCAGACCTTTGAGAGGTCCTTCTTCTTCTTCCCTTGATGCTGCTACTGTCCGTTAGATGCGAGAGCCGCATCCTCCTCCTCCTCCTTCTTGATCTTGGCCCCTCCACTGCTGCTGCCCATCTTGGACATTCTCCTGATCTCCTCTTGACGAAGAGTTGCCCACATGTCCTCCCAGTTTGGAAGTTGTGCTTTGCCCAAAATACTTTGGACGAAGGTCTCCCAATCATCGGTGACTGCATTCAGGGCAGTCCTCACCATGAGACCCTCATCAGGAGTTGCCCCCATAGCAACCAACTGATCTTGAATTGCCTTCAATCTAATGAGGAAGGGATTGATTTCCTCTCCCTTGTGTATCGGAAATAGTCGCAGTTGATTCTCTAGAAGCATCTTCCTCTAGATAGAGGTGCCTTGATACAACTTGGTCAACATTGTCCACATCTCATTTGCTGTGTTCTTTTCGGCAATATGTGGGACCACACGATCCTTCACCCCGTCCATAATCAAGCACTTAGCCTGTGCTTTATTTTCCTCATACTTTTTAATGGATCAACCTCGACAGGAACAACTACAACCCTCTCGGCATGATCTTTGATACGATATTCATCAAGGACTGACATGATTCTGGCCTTCCAGATGATGAAGTTAGATGCTCCATCTAACCTGTCTTGATCCCTCAATCCATGAGAGGCCATCTTTGCTCAATGATGTCGAAACATATACTCTTCTGCCTTCTTCTGTTGCTGCTCTCAGCAAGAGACCCGGATTTGGGTTTCTTGGCAATAGAAACCCTCTAGAGAATATGCTCCCTCGGACAAGTGATTTCCCTCCCGGAAATCCTTCACCAGTTCAGTCGAATCAACTCTCTCCAATCACTCCTTTGATTGGATCTCAAACTTCTTGGCTAGAAAGTCTGTTGAGGAACTGTTTCCCCTTATTTTGTCAACCCTGCTAGACACTGTTTTGCATCGGCAGAAATAATGCGCCACCAACAACTTCGAAGAACAAAACTGCACCTCCAGCCACGACAACTAGCACAATGTCACCCCATCTCGGATTGCGTCACCCTCTTGGGCCTGCCTCAACCTCCACCTCACCCTTTTGGGCCTGCGTCCACTTTGCATGAGCTAGACAAGCTCTGCATCACCCCTGCTGGGTCTGTGCTGTCCCTCTGGTGTTGCGCTGCCTCTTTCTGGATCTGTGCTATCTCAACTGCCTTCCTTAGCAAAAACTTCGTCACTTCGTCGATGGCTTCAACTCCCCCTGATCTGCAATAGCTCTGATACCCTGTGAAAATTTATGAATCCTTATTACAGAAACCCTACTGTAGTATTTTGATTTACTTCTCCTACTTGTTTGATTTAATTAACAAGTTATTTTCCTGAATTATTCAGTAAAACATCAAAGTAAATACTACTGCAGCCTACACATACATACAGATCAAGTACTGAAGAATTAAGCACATTCGACAAAGGACATACAAGATTTTTCGGACAAATGTCCCCCGAAAAACCCAATGCGAGAAAACTAGTGCAACAACTCTTGAGGGTTTTATTAGTATGCAGAATTCTGAATACAATCAAGGGCACCAGTAGTGTATTGCCCAACAGAGAAAATCTCGGTAGATGTACCTCTATTTCCTGAGACAGAAAATATGGCTGATTCAGCTGAGGATGAAGAACCCCACAGGTGCCTATGCAGTCACTGCGTCACCGTTCAATGTGGTTGCGTCACCCCTTCTGGCTCTGCTGAATACGAGCCCTTTCTGGCCCACTGAAACCCCAGCGCTGCCCTTCCTGGCTCTGCATCAGCCTCTCTTGGCCTGCATCACCCTTCTGTGACTGTGTCAACCTCTGTGCTGGGTTTGCGTGAGCCTAGCTGAGTTTGCATCACCCCTGCTGGGGCTACGCTGCCTCTGCGTCACCCTTGCTGGGTTTTCCCTCCTTCTGTACGAATCTGCCTCTTTGCCTATGTATTCTCAGCCTCGGATCTGAAATCCCACTGCTGATCTGCCCCTCACTACACTGCAAGCTCACTTGAAAATTCTCAGCAAACCGCGCCCCAGAATTTCGACTTTAGCTCAAGCGCTGTCACTCTGTGTGTATTCTCCAACTGACCCCAAGTCTTCCTTTAATATTTTTCTCGTTGAACAATCAATGACCGTGATCTAATCTGTAATCGATGGCTAAGATTATAAAAGACTTGATCTTCGTCACTTAGAACATTCTCACCGACATGTTTAAATTAATTCCCTTTAATTATTTAATTTCCCTAAGTTAGACTTTGGGTCTCCATTAAAATAATTAATTATTGGAATAACTTAAGTTCGGGGTGGAATTTCTCCAAATGATTTTTGGGTCTTGGAGATCTCATGTGTTCTAGCCCCTCCACAAAGTTTCGGAGCTAGAGCACATCCGATGCTACCCAAAAAAATCAACATAAAATGTATTTTTCTGGAGCTAGGAACATAAACCTAGTATGCCACCCTTACCATCTCAAAGGGAAGCATTCATTCTCAATCTCCCTGACTAGATTTTCCTTGGTATAAACTCTCCTACATTAGCAGTTTACAACATGGTACCTAGGAAGAGGTAAAGCATCAGCATTGACTCATGTCAGGAACCAAGTTTTTGAGAGCAAGGAAAAAGATCAAGTAAATTTTATGTTAAAAACACAGTTATAGTGTACATTAACCAGATAGCATCAGTCTGAGTCATCACCCTTTGCACCAAACATAAATGAGAACTTTTTAATATCTACAAAGGTGCAGAGAAGTATTAAGTAAAATAATTAGGCTATTTATATCGGTGATTTCTCAGTATTTTATGAAATATAATCCTGATTTCACTAGAACAATCTTTTACTCTTTAGTTTATTCTCAATCTAGAATAATGTCATGTACTCATGTAGATTTAGTCTCACGTCTTTTGTAAGAATCTCAAACTTTTTTATTTTGACTGATATATATGTTTTCAAGGAATTATGTGTAAGGTTTTATGTGATCTATAGTAACAGGAAACAAGGTCTTTTAAATCTTGATGTTCGGGAAGAGTTTTCTGATAATTGTTTGGTTCATATTCATCTTCAACTTTTGGCAAACTTAGGACTATCCATAAAACTTGTTTTGACCATTTCTAATTGATGATGCTTTACTTGACTGATGATTATTTTATGTTCGAGTTTCTAGATGATGGTAATATTTTCTGAAATATAGGGGGAGTAACGGCTCCGCCTTCTTGCTTTTTGTTCTCTCAGGTGATGGCCTTTGTTGCCCCTAAGATTATAGGAGGAGTAACTGCTCCATCTCCGGTCGGTGAACTAGGGATGGTGGAAATGACACAAGCACTAAATTTGACGGATGTCTCATTTCAGCAGGTTAATTAGTTATTAATCTGACTGTACGATGAATGAAGTGTGGAAAATGAATAGATTGAGTTTCAGCCAACTCAATTCCATTTATCTGCATTTTATGCAGTAGGTTTGTTGCTTTCTCTTCTATTGATTTTTTTCTAGTATATTTGCAATAATCTGAACTTTTTCCAGTTTACATCTTATGTTATAGATTGGGCCTGACATGCTAATAAGTGGGTACCTTCAACCTATACCTGATTTGGTGCCGACCATTCCTGCCATGGAGGCGACTTCTATTGTAAATCCTATCACAGTTTCATCATCAAATGGACCAAACATAATCTGCTTTTACAAGGCTTGGGATGTCTATGGATCATTGTCTAATTTTTCTCCACATCCTATTAGCATGCCTGATTCAAATGGAGATTACATCATTTGGAAAAGTGTTGAGCACTACTATCAGGTCTGAGATTGATACTTACAGAGTCAGTTTTATTCAGTTCTAGCTATACATTTTCTGATTATCTGTTTATTTGTCTCTCTACTGATCTACTTATATGTACATTTTCTTGAAAACTTATGCTTGCAATGTGAGGGTCAAAGTCCTTTTGTTATGCTTCAGGCACAGAAATTTGAAGGTGTACACGATTCTATAGCACAAGAATGCATCAAAAGAATTAGATCTGCAGAAAGCCCAGAAGAAGCTGCGAGAATGGGGAGGTCTTTGGAAAGGCAACGGCCTGATTTGGTAAGTCATCACAGGCTTGCAATGCTGCTTACAGTAACTATAAATTCCAAAAATTAATTGAAAGTTTCTCCTTTTTCTTGATTCTTTTTGTCTTATCCCTTTCTTTCATTTGCTTTCAATCCTGGACAATGTGTAGTGCCTTATATTTTTCTGAATAAGCTTAATAAACCTTCTTTTTTGACTTTTTCTTGACAATATTTAAATACCGAGGCTTTAATTTATTTTTTCTTAATTGAAGTCTATATATATTACCCCACAAAAATTATTAACGTATGGTACAGCAGTTGTTCAGTCTAACAGAGATATAGATTTGATATTAGAAGACCAAAATGAATCTTACCTAACCTGGACTCTGTTGAGAAATCTAGGGCAGCTACATTATGTGATTTCTCTTACTTGGATAACTGCTTGTGATGTATTTTTGCTTATCTTGATTAGATTCTTTTTCACCTTAATTATTACTGTCTTCTTTTCATCAAACAACTACCAAACCATAAAGAACAGTGAGACAAGAGGACACAAGATATAGGTGATCAGCCAGGGCCAAAACCTCTCCAACAGAGAGGAAAAACCCACAAGAACTCTTTTCTTATAGAATCTTCAATTGACGAATTCCAAGACCTATGACCTTTGACCAAGACCCTTCAAGACCAAGACCCTTGACGAGCCATCATTTTAGTTCCTCAGCAACTCCTGCAATATCGACCTCCAGCGAATTCTTCTACCCAGAAAATTCGTCTGCAACTTCGACCTCTCCTAGAGATTCACAACTTCGACCTAGTTGCAGCTTTACAACTTCGATGCAGCTTCACAACTTTGATGTAGTGTCATAGTTTCGATGCAACTTCAGAATTTTGTCTTGCCCAGTAACTGTAAAAACCACAGCAAAAAGAGAGAGAGAGAGAGATGCCCAAAAATTCGATTTTGTTTTTCTTCTTCTTCTTCATCCTTTTCTAGCTTCTATCTTGATGAGATCAAACTTGCTTGAAAGTGTGTCCAAATGAGATTGAGTACCTTCTTATGTGTAGGCTTTTGAGGGGTACGAATTGCCATCTTTAGGCCGACTTGTCCCTTCATGTAGGTCGACTTGATCTTTGCGCCATGACGAGGTCTGGAGGGTCTTTTGACTCTACTTTGACTCAATAAATTTTTCTTTACAATATGTAACATGGCCAAATGGGTCTTCAATGCATGACAATGACTCAATTGACTTTATGACAAACCTAGAAGCACTCAATGGGTGCGTGCCCTATAAAATAAATTTCCTTGAGCATGAAACCCGTGCTTCAAGAACAACAATAATAAATTTATTTTTCTTTTTACATTAAATACATAAAATCATGGTTAAATATGTCATTATGAAGACCGAACCTAGTTACATATTTCAACACTCCCTCTTAACTAGGGAGGTATTCATAATCAATACAAGGTACTTTGTCATTCTCAATCTGAAGAATTCTCATAAGAAGAGTCGGAATGGTAAGCCATTTTTTTAGCATCATATCAAGCAGCATTGTCACATAGCAAGGCCTTGACTAACAACTCTATCTCTCCACAAGATCAAAGCACAATGGTGGTGAGACCAATGATAGATAGACACCATCATTGACCATCCATCACTTTCCTTCATGAGCCATGTCAATCGTGTCATCTTTTTCTTTATCAAAAAATGATCTAATCCACATCTGGTTTTTCTTCATATAACTACCTCTTCCAAGTCAGGGTTCCTTTAGGATCTTTCATCCAACCACGTGAGTGCTAGTTTTAGGTGAGATTTACAACTCTCTTTCGGTAGCCCTGTATCAATCCATTCAGAGGTTGTTCAAAAATAAAAAATGAACATCAAATCAAAGTTACCTTTTATGATGGCCTTCCATCATAACATCTTGTTTGCAATATCAACATCTTACACATTCATAAGCACATCTCCAAGACTCTCAATGTCAAGGGTCTCCTTTCTTTACAAACCTTATCAAGGTCTTCATGCCTTCTCTATGGAGATGTCATGGCCAATTCTTCTAGTCATCGAATGCTGATTTCCTTTTCTATGTGACCATAGTTTTATCTTTCACGAACTCTTCTTTCTTTCTTCACATATTGCTCCTCAGGAACTTCCATCCATAGTTCCTTCATCTTTATCAGCCATCCTATATTCCATATGAGGACATATTATGTTGATTTCAACTAGTCAATATGTGAACCATGCCTTCATGCATCTTTCCAATGGAGGAGATCCCTTTTCTTTGATCATTCTCATGAGATAGAGCATTTACCCATGCAACCATATGACGACATGACTTAATTAAATACATGCATACATACCTCTTTCCTTCTTTTGGTCATCTAGGCTTCCTTCAACAACTTCCTTTCCTTGATTGAGAGTACTTCAACCATCTCAACATGCTGCATTCTTTTGTCACCATACCATAATCCTTCTAAACAATGAATCCCATACAAGGTGGAATTCTCAACGAGACACTTGCTTCCTCCAATAGAGGTGTAACCTTCTAATGAAGATTCCAACAAAGGATCTAGATTATCCTCATCCGGCAGAAGTTCCTTTCTCATGAGGATGATGTATGATGAATTCCTTCTATCGTGATAACTAACTTTCCTTCAACCATATGCACTACACATGCTTTCAATGAGGTTACCAAGAGATACTTCCTTTATATGATGATTGCTACATCCATGTAGGCTTCTACTTCAGCTATTCTTTCAAGATTTTCTAATGATATCATGAGCTATTGCTTCAACATTATGCTTCTAGTATGATGCCATCTTCTACTAAGATGCATCTCGTCATAATGCTTCTTGTTGACCACTGGAGTGGCACCTAAAGATTTTTGAAGACTCCATGTCCAAGGATGTATCAGAGGCTTCATGTACCATCATAGTTCATTATATCATCAGAGTTTTTCATCTCTACTTCTTCTCATTTTCTTCTGTTGTACTCAGATTCCACAAGCCTTGCAGATGTAAAGTGATGCTAGTATGATGAGTTGAGTCATGTAACAGGCCTAGGGAACTTGAGACCTTGTCATCAAGTGAGTTTACTTTGGGAGGTTTTTTTTTTTTTTTTTTAATCAGTTGGTTAATTATTATATCGTTATGGGGCTTAATAATTAATTGAATTTTTTTCTCCAAGCATAACCCCAAAGCCAGAGTACGGCTTGAAGGTGAGGCCTTGGGTGAGTCCTAGTGTCTAGAGTTGTTGTATATTACCATACTAGATCACTCATAAAAGTTCGTGGAATTTGATTAGGTCTAGGGGTCTTTTTAAAAAAAATTTAAATTTCTTGCAGGGTGGAAATTTCAATAAAATATGAATGTAATATGTAATAAGTGATGTCTAGAGAAGTTGCATGGGGTATTTGTGCTCAAAATTACACCTCTTGTTAGTTTCTGTAGCATCGGATGTGGTCTAGTCACGAAATTTGGTGGAGAGGCTAGAATAAATGAGATCTCCAAGAGCTAGAAATCATTTTTGGAAATTCCACCTAGAGATGGCTTAATTAGATTATTAGCCATTTTTTAAATATTTCGTAAGTCTAAATTTAGGGAATATGACTAATTAATTAGAATTAATTAAGTCAAGGTGAGAATCTTCTAGAAACTCACATGGATTGACTCCGAGATGATCCTAGCCATTAATTAAGTTTTAATCTTGGTTGTTGGTGCTCCAATAGTGTATTATAAGAGGAAGTCCATCGACACTTGGAGAAGACACACCACATCAGAAGTTCGATTTCTAGAGTAGCAGCAGTCAGCTGTCGAAGAGCCAGAAATCAAAGCAGTGAATGCGGGGCAGGGACAGTGAGGCTGGAGAAAGATTTCCAAATCCAGCGGGTGCATTTGCAGAGAGGCAAAAGAGCCACAATGAGGCTGACGCAGGGGCTGTGCAAAAGCCTCTACATGGCAGTTCAATTTAGCTGGAGAGAAGCCGAGTTTCAGTTCTAGAGGATGGGAAAGGGTTCCAGAAGGCTGGAGAGACAGTTTCTCAGCCAGTGGTAGACATGAAGGCTACAGGAGCAACTGGTTCAGGCTGAGCATGGCAGATACCGCGCTAGGGTGATGCAGGCCAGTGCAGAGGTAGTTTGGACGATTCACTTGGAGCTGCAGTCGGAGCCTGGATTTTCCTGTGGGGTGAGGAAAATTTCTCACTAGAATTTGGCCAGTATTTTTCTCTGTAGGATTGCCAAATCTCGCATCCAGATTATTGTACTCAGAATTTCTCACTGTTGCTTAATAATAAAACCCTCACTGCTACACTGGTTTTCCCAAGTTGGGTTTTTCTGGGGACATTTGTCCAAAAATAACGGTGTCAATTTTATGTGTGTGTGCTAGAATTTTCTCAGTTTCCAGTGCTATTTATTTCCGTAATTTTATTTGTGAAAGTTACAGTGTGTTTATTTCGATGTTGTCGTAACAATAAACTGAATAATTAGTCTATCAATTAGAATAAATAATACCAATTGCTGCTATAGGATTTCAGTTTTATGAAATTTTCACACCTCTCACCCTCAAATTTCTACTACGACACACTTTGAGTGGTAAAAAATAAGTTTTAGATCCTCAAAACTCACTTTTCCTAAGTTTA
Organism: Pinus albicaulis; assembly: GCA_034641835.2. Classification (NCBI taxonomy): domain Eukaryota; kingdom Viridiplantae; phylum Streptophyta; class Pinopsida; order Pinales; family Pinaceae; genus Pinus; species Pinus albicaulis. Next base: position 1,446,892,469 of record CM076579.1, read on the forward strand.
GTGTGAAATCTGACAATAAATTAAACCAGAAATAAATTAAATGGAGAAAAATAAATAGCTCCATGTGATAAATGACATGGAAATGACTTAGAAATTATGTCGAGTTAAAGGAATGGGTCAAAGGACAAGTGGAGGATGATTTGGCACCTTGTATCATAAATACATGACCCACTCAAGGAAGTCAAATTTATGGCAATAAATTAGGACCCTGCTTACTTGGAAAATTCGAATTTGTAGAGTTAATGCTCATTTGGGAGGATTTAGGAGAATATATGGCAGAGATTTTTGTGGAAATTTGTCCCCACAATTCCCATCCATCTACACTTGTCTTTCCATCATGAAACATGAGTTTGCTCAAAGATTGCATGGGCCTCTCTAGAGGAAATTGAATGGCCACTTGGGAAATTTGAATTTGCATGTAGAAGCATTGGGATTGTCACCCATTTGTCTTGGGATTGTCACCATTTGCCTTGGGATTGGCTCCCAAACTTCTATATAATAGGGCCAGGGCTCTCTCTATGTATCCAGATTGATACAAGCTATTGGGCTTAAGGATACTACGTTGGATTGTACACTCTTTTGCAAATTAATAAAAAAGACTTGGGGTTATATTTGAGGTGTTCTTCTCGTTGTGTATGGTAATATCTTGTTATTCTTGCTCTTGTCTTTCTACTTATTTCATTATGCTATTATTTCCTTCATGCTTTTCAAGTTGTGTTGATGTACAACTATCTTTTTTCACGAGGGGAAAGCTCACGGGAAACCCGGGCGTACTTCCCCAGAATTTCTGGATGGTACGTGCGGTAAACCGTTCGGCGGACTTTCGGCGCCTGACCCCAAAGGACTCAAGGATCGAACCCGTGACCTCTCTCAACAGAGAGGCCCACGTATTGGCTCACTACCACTTGAGCTAACCCTTGGGGCTAATGTACAACTATCTTACATTAGCATGAGGATTGTTTACTTGCTCTAGATTGAGAGTGCTTTATTTGATGTCCAATATATCTCTAAAAGTTTCTTATCATTGCATGTGATTTGGCCCATATGGATCTAATTTGTCTATGTGAAGTTGTGTAGAAAATATTTCTTTGGATCAAGCTTCAAGCGTGAGGGGAAGTTCTCGGAGGAACCAACCCACTCTTGAAATACTCAAGGAGAACCCACATTTGTCAATTTCCAAAGCCTCATCTTTCGAATTTGTCTTGCAGGGATTTCTTTTGGGCTTTGGGCTCATATCTCAAGCATAATCCATTTAATATTTATTTCTCAAAGAGGAGAGTTTACTCATACTTTTTAGCCTAGCCTTTGTAGACTATTGTACATACACATTTGTAATTTTCTTGATTAATTTCATAGCTACCACTTGGTTTGTTTTGCAGCCCTCTCTAACTTGTTCTTGTGGCAGTTTGCGGGATTCATTGTTTGAAACTTTTAACAAGTTGTGTGCAGGACCTTTGACTCTCACTTTAAGGCTAGTTTTCAAGGGATACCATGGACTATTGTGAGGGCTGCTAATTTTTTTTCTCAAGGGTTGAGAGCTGGAGGAGGCTTAGCCCCTCTCCTCTTGCATGCGTTGTGATTTCAAAGTGGCTGATTGGTGAATGCTAAAACAGTCCACACATTGGGTAGATTTGGGTAGTTTCACAATCTGATTTTTACATATAAACATTTCTTCAAGTTTGCAGACTTTAGAGGCCTTTTCTTTATGCCATTCATTTGCCAATTACTTTGGGCATCTAAGGAGGAAGTCTAGTGCATCACAAGCACAAATTTTGTAAAGATTTCCTTTCTTTTCGAAGTCTCTTGGAAGGTCTCTTTTCATTGTAACTATTCACTAATAAAAACGCTAAATTTTCTTGTGAGGGAGCTTGGGATTTTCCCATGGTATCCCTTCTCCCCATTTAGAGGGAGTATCTTTGCTTGTGGGTGGACTAATCATCTTAGTTTAGTTACTCTAGTTCTCATTTGCTAATTCCATTTCACTCATGCATGATTAGTTTCTGACACAATTCTCACATCCATTTTCATTTTGGCACAAGTTTGACATTTGCTTATTTCCATTCTTGAGTAATTGCATTGAGCTTCTATTACAACACATGCAATATATTTTGTTTAAGCAAGCGAGTATTTCACAATTGGCAAACTTAAACTGGTCTAATTTGGCCATCTTGGTTTCACAAGTCTCTTGAGCACTTTGCTTTATCATTGTCAATTTAATTTATGTGGCATCTTGGTTATTATTGAACATTCTTATGTCGAAGCAATTTGACATTGACTCTATTTCTTGCAAAGAAATTGTGGACTCTTGAAGTTTCAATTTCATTTCCATTTGAAGATATTGGTATTTTTACTTAAGTATTGTCCATTACACTCAAGCACCAATACTTTATTTTGGAAGTAACAAAATTTTCTCAAGCATCTCACTTGGGCACATTTTATTACTTTAGGGACCCTCCAAAAATTAACCTCCAACTTAAGTTGGTTGTATAGACTTTAGGGACACTCCACCCCTATTGATTTCTCATTGTGACATCTGTTGATCAATGGTTGTCATTGATGTCAACCCAAGCAACACCAGGGGCTACCCTGATCTTGCATGGGAATTTTGACATGACAACTTACTCTATTTCGAGTCAAGGATATTTTGGATCGTTTGTACTTTGTCGAGATGTTTCTGTCGATATATGGCATGCAACGTAATTCTTCACGATTTGAGAGATATTCGTGTTTGAAGTTAGTAACCCCAGTTAGTGGGCTAAAACCTCATGGGGTTGTGGCATGACACTAATCATTGGTTGTGGTCATTGAATAGTCAATAATTAATAATTTTTTAAGCTCCTAAAATCCCTCCAACGTTCACTTGTTGAAGACTCTTTCAACCTAAGCATTTATATAAATTGTGACTCTCATATCCTCCTCATGTAAGGATTTCGCTACTTAAAACAGGTCATCGTGGCATTTTCGCTATAACTTTTTTTTCTGCGAAGCTTCAGATGCTAAAAAAAACCCATTTGAGCTGAAATCCTGATGAAGCGCGTGTCCGAATTTTAGGTATTGGTTCACTATATTTGCGGAGATATGATCTGAGGAAGTTAGGGTTTTTACAGGCTCCCGAATTTCATGTCAAACAGGCGACCTTGGGAAAACCGTCATAACTTTCTCTCTGAGCATTGGATTCAAATTTCGTAAAAGTGACAGAAAGAGGACGGGTTGTAGTTCGTTGGGTATCGTTTTCAGGACTAAAGGTTGAAACAGTGACACGTGGTACTTTGTACAAGTGTGCTCTACTGAACCAGTCTATAATCAGGTCATCGTAGGAGATTGTGCATAACTATTTCTTGAAGAATCCAATATTGATTAGACCTACGGGGTTGGAAAGAGGACTCAGAGGGCTACCACAGGACGCAATTTAAGACCTTGGAGATCTGAAATTACATAGATACAGCAGATTCAATATCAAGCTTCTACAAGGCAAGAAAAAATATGCATTCAAGGATCACTGCAGTAAGGACAACACATCAACAGTCAAGGGTAAGTCTGCTACAACAAGGTATGTATGATTAGTTTTTGAATTTTAATTTGAAGATCATCTTTGACATGTGTTTTTGCAGGACAGTGTAAGTATTTTGTATGTATGTTTGATTGGGTTTTTTTCATAAATGTTGAACATATTTACATTTGAATCTTGAATGTCTCTGACATATGGTTTCTAGGACAATGTAAGTATTTTGTATGTATATTGGTTTGGGCCTTGTTCATTAATGCATGTGCAGGAAGGAGGACACAATAGGATAACTTAGACACATACTAGAAGGACAATGCAATGCCAAAGTACCATTACTTGAAGCAAAGACAACAATACCTCAACAACTGCTAGTGTTCAAAGAAGCAATGTCAAGTCAAGTATCAGGTCGTGTCAAAAGTCAACATTGTAAAATTGTAAAAGAGTCATTATTGTAAAAGAGTCAATTTTCCTAGAGTTGGAGAGGCATTGTTGGGAGGTATAAGTGTCATTGTTGGATAATGTTATGGTTGGGTTGCAGGTCAGAGTGTGATTGGGTGATTTGTCAAGTTGAAGAATATCATTGTGAATCATATTGTATCGTGGATCATTGTCAATGGTACGAGAGTCCACACCCTTTTCTTATTTATGATCATTATAGGGTGGCAGCGAGGTGCTAGGTTGGTGCATGAAGTCACCTATAGGTTGGAGCTTGTGAACACTTCAGGGTGGTAGGTTGGTCTAGGATGTCGGGGCATCCATTCAATTGACTACTGAAGAAACCAGGGCGTTGGGGCGTCCTTCCAGTGGGAGTTGGAGAAGAATGCTTTTCTAGAATTATTGGAAGTTGTACCTTTCATTTTGGTTGGGGCTGAAGATTAAAGAATTTATTAGAAAAGCATTCGGTGGTTTTTTGACCCGGAGGGGATTTTCCACCTAAAATTCGTGTGCCTATTGTGTTCTATTGTTTATTGTTGTTACTGGATAAACATCAAGAATAATTGAAGATTAACTAATGCTTTGAAAATATTTAAAAGTGCTAATCGATAAGAAATACCGATTCACCCCCCCTCTCAGTATTTCCAACAACATCCAGATTTCTGAGCGAGGATGAGGATTGAGGACCGGAGCTCAATTGAAATTTTGTTTTAGAATACAACTAATAAAATAAACCAAGAGCATCTCTACATCATAATTTCACTTTACTTGCAAATGCAATTCTCTTACATATGCTATCTTGAAATTTATTTGAGTCATATTTGCAGATATCATCATTTTCTCAAGAAGCATTTGCTTTATATTGTAAGTATTTGGATCTTTTGCTTTTGCAACAATTAGCTTTCTTGTACTTGGAATATCCTTCATTGGTGCAACTCTATTTCAAGTTATTTCACATATTTGTTGCTTTGATGATCATTTAGCTCATGAGTAATTGATGTCATTATTTTGTCATTTTAGCATTTATTTTCAAGTATCATCTCCTTTATAGTTGCAATTGATGTTTACATGCTCATCTTAGTCTAACATTTGATTTTGCAGGATTGTCTATCATTGTATCTTGATTTCATTTTTTGAGCAAGATATTGTTATTTACTTGAAGGCACTGGTCTATACTTTGAATACATTTTTGAAATTTACTCATTTATTCATATGCTTGCTGAATTCTTGGAAATAAGTTATTTCTGACAAGCATTCCACTTAACTTAATCTCCTAGAAACTCACATCATATAACTTCTCATTAGGGACCACCCCCCTTAGCTTACCTAGGAGAGAGCTTAAACAGAGAGAGTTGGGAATCGGTGACAACCCCATCTCTTAGTTTTACCACCAAACCACACCTTGTGGGGTTAAGGGCTTTTCTCATACTGACTTAGGTGTGTGTGCAAGGCGACAACAACACTTCTCATCTTGACTACCATGGTGTAGGTCTTTTCACCTCCCACTTCTCCTTGCTATGTATTGGAGAAACCCTAATAGTGAAGATCTATCCGTTTGGATTTGTTCTCTTCAGGTTCTTCCACTTCTTCAGTGGTACGAGAATCATTTCTTTCTTTCCTTTTGTTGTCCTTGAATTTTGGACAATCTCTCTTATAGTGCCCATATTCTTGACAACCATAGCATTAGATCCAAACATCCCTAACTTTCCTTTTTTCTTAGCCATGACAACAAATGCTTGAATTTGTTCATTTGATCCTACGTCACTTTTTGCCTTCAACCTGGTTTCTTCAATCTTACATAATGACCAAAGTTCATTGAATGGGGTGGGTTCCTTCTTTCCATAAATGCTTGATACGAAGTTGCCCCATTCCTTCAATAGTCCATTGATCACCACAGTGGTCATTTCCTTATCGAATATTATTTCCCTCAACTCTTACAGTTGGTCTCGTATTTCTGACACACTCATAAAGTATGAGGCTATTCCTTCGTCCTTTGATATCTTCATCTTGTAGGGCTTAGTTCTTAATGATGTTACTTTTCCTGCAGTACACACGGAGAATAATTCTACCAGTTTGTCATAGATGTCTTTTGACTTTTCTAACTTCGCTACATATGGGATGAGAGAATCCTTGATTGATTCTATAAGGATTCTTTGAACCCTTATTTTCCCTTTCATGTATTTTGCTAGAGCTTGAGCTTCTTCCTTTGGGGGTTCGACAATTAAACCCTTAACAAGATTAATGACTTCATTTTCTATGATTAAATATGTCCTCTTCTTCCATGCAAGATAGTTTTTTGACCCAGCCAATTTGTTGCTTTCCTTGCAAAATGAAGTCATTTTGATAGATTCAGATATAGATATAAAGATACTTACTCGTCAAGTGAAGATACTCCTTAATGATGAAATCTTCAGCTTGATGCCTTTCTTGATAATGTTGATGATAGAAGTGTTGAAAAGTGTAACTAGGTCGATCTTCATGTTGACTATGTAATTATGTATTTACGTATAGAAGATGTCAATGATAATAAAATGTATTTTTGGTATACTTGCCTCATGGGTTTCATGAGCAAGATTTTATTATGTAGATAGACTTCTTCTTGATGTCTATTAGTTTTATGTCTTCTAGGAATAAATACAATTAGGTGTCATATTCATGAAGGATTCAGTTTGTACTTCAAAGACCTTGACAACCCTCATATAATGTTGTAATCAAGTGAAAACATTCTGCTACACTGCTGAAGTAACATCGCTTGGAAAGTAACTACAAGTCATGTCAGCCTACATGTTATGATGAAGTCGGCCTAAACCATATTTGATGGTTGGCCTAAAAGGTGAAAACAACCCACTATATATAAGCCCAGTCTGCGGATCATTTCGATGGACAAGCCAAGTGGACAGCACACAAATTGAATACGGTTTCCTCTATAAATTGCGGATAAGTCTGGGCCACCATTGCAGGAAATTTATTACGGATCTACCTCAACAGAGACAGCGGATCTATATACTAAGTTAAGTGCAGATACTACAACAGAGACAACATATATATAAGATAGTGCGGATATCACAGCAGAGGCAGCGTAAATATATATACAAAGATAGTATGGAATTTACAACAAGTGCGGACATATAAAAGAAGAACACACGTGCGGAAGATAGATAAAAGAAGAACAAAAGTGCGGATAAGAGACAGTGATCATAAGAAGAAGTGAGAGTAATAGTGAGGATTTACCTTCTCACAGTCCAAGCAAATCAAATAAAAGCATACACAAGGTGAAGATCAAGGTTCTGGAAGAAAATCTAGTTCTAGGGTCTAAGTCTGGGTCATGGTACTTGTCATTAGAAGATCGATAAGAAGAATTCTTTGCGGGTTTTCCTCTCCAAGAGGGAGAGGTTTTGCCCTGGCTCTAGGAGCCTAATCTTTGTGTTGTGTTTTGATAATTGACTTGATGAAAGATTAACTTAACCTAAAGAAGAGAAGACATAAGTACATTCACAAGTAACTATCAAGAAGAGAATTTGTAATAACCTATAGCCTTTTAAATTCTCAACATGGTTTTAGAGCTTTGGTTACAAGAAAGGGTTATCAGTGATACAAATCCACTTCAGTTTGGAGGTTACAATCTCAGCTTGGTTACATTGCAGTGCTTATAACACAAATATCACATTCATCCAAAACACAGTCTCGGCATACATACATCCCCACAGTTCAGACTCAATCTGAGATTCTCGATGGTATATAAGTTTGAAAAAGGAAGCAAAACTCGGATAGCACAGTCTCAAGTATATAAAAATATCAGTGAGAAAATTACAAGTGATTACAAGTGAAATTCTCAATAAATAGCAGTCAGGGTCAACTATATATTCCCCATATACTACGCAGAAAAAGGTGGACAAAACCTCGACCTTCTTTGAGTTTTTCGATGTGGTTTATGTGATAAAAGTCAACGGATTGCAGAACAAGGAATAGGGTTATATACTAAGAAGAGAATAGGAACAATTCTGAGATAAACTCGATGATATACACCTGCAATAAAAGCGAGATCAAGTCTATGATTGATGCGTAGAAGGGACATAGACATATCACCTAATGGAATGCGTTGAAATTTGAAGTTTCATAGTGCGGATGTCATAGTATGAATTACACAGTGCGTAATATAGATGGGAAGGGATAAAAACTCCGGTCATTAGTGCTACCATAGTAATAGAGCTATGAAACTATCATAATTCGCCTTGGAAGAATACAGTCTGAAAGATCAACTACACGAATGGATGACAAGTGATCTCAAGTCTGGAACAGCCTAAGAAGAAAATCATTCAAAGAAGAACAAGGTGTAGATCTCCTCTTCACTTGCCAAGTAGGTATCTTTCATTTTAATTTTAATTTTGGTTAAATGACTTCGATTTGCAAGGAGATATATGAGGTGGTTGTATTACCAAAGATCCTTGCATAAAACAAGGAGAATAGTCATGGTCCTCATAGATAACTGAAATCATAGATAAGGGTCTCCTTTGAATTCATGGAAAGGAACTCTTAAGGTTCTCTCACACGAACAATATTGGAGACACAAAAGAAGCTGAAAGAAGAATTATGAATAGTACAAGAAAGTTCATGTCACTGGAAAGGATGGAAGGAGTGGATGGAAAGAGGGAGTAAGAGGTCATAATAAGTCTCTTTATGGCTCCTAGATCCTACTTAAGATTTGATGCAAAGTGACATCATGGAAGTATAAGAAACAAGAACTCATATGATCAGGAGGGTAACAAAATCATGGGATAAGTAAGTTACCTCACTCATCAATCTAGGGTTTCTATGGAAAAAGACAAGTTGAAGGTAATAGTTTTGCAGAACTCGATCATTTGAAGAAAAAGTGAGAACTTGATTCAAAGCAAATCTAAAGAAAGAAGAAGAAATGGATCTACACTACGATTGAGATCATCTTCTTTAAGTGATTTTTGTTGGTTATATGATAGAAAGCAGTGTATATCCCTATGAAAGCATGGAAGGAGCTCTTGGTGAATCAGCTCCAGGAAAACCTCTCTGATAAAATCACTGATGGAAAGCAGTCATCAAGAGCAAGGGTCATCATGGAAATAGAGTTTCTGGGATATTGATGGAGCATACCAAGAGAATGAAGCTCTTCATTGCTACAGGAGGACTCAAGGGAAAAAGGGTATGAGGTATGTATATATTTATATGGTAAACATTGGATATTGTGAAGTCATGACATATGGTTACAGGTAATGAACTTCTATATTTAGAAGTATGATCTATGGAGGAGTGTCTCTCAGTGCACGAACATATGAAATCAACAAGGAGGATATTCATGGTCCTCAGAGATAACTGAAGTCATAGATAAGGGTCTCCTTTGAATTCATGGAAAGGAACTCTTAAGGTTCTCTCACATGAACAATATTGGAGACACAAAAGAAGCTGAAAGAAGAATTATGAATAGTACAAGAAAGTTCATGTCACCGGAAAGGATGGAAGGAGTGGATGGAAAGAGGGAGTAAGAGGTCATAATAAGTCTCTTTATGGCTCCTAGATCCTACTTAAGATTTGATGCAAAGTGACATCATGGAAGTATAAGAAACAAGAACTCATGTGATGATGAGGGTAACAAAATCATGGGATAAGTAAGTTACCTCACTCATCAATCTAGGGTTTCCATGGAAAAAGACAAGTTGAAGGCAATAGTTTTGCAGAACTCGATCATTTGAAGAAAAAGCGAGAACCTGATTCAAAGCAAATCTAAAGAAAGAAGAAGTGGATCTACACTACGATTGAGATCATCTTCTTTAAGTGATTTTTGTTGGTTATATGATAAAAAGCAGGGTATATCCCTAATGAAAGCATGGAAGGAGTTCTTGGTGAATCAGCTCCAGGAAAACCTCTCTGATAAAATTACTGATGGAAAGCAGTCATCAAGAGCAAGGGTCATCATGGAAACAAATTTTCTGGGATATTGATGGAGCATACCAAGAGAATGAAGCTCTTCATTGCTACAGGAGGACTCAAGGGAAAAAGGGTATGAGGTATGTATATATTTATATGGTAAACATTGGATGCTGTGAAGTCATGAGATATGGTTGTAGGTAATGAACTTCTGTATTTAGAAGTATGATCTATGGAGGAGTGTCTCTCAGTGCACGGACAGATGAAATCAACATAATATGTCCTCATGGAATATGAGGTGGTTGTATATAAACAAGAAACTAGAAAGGTTATAAGTTCCTGGGAATAAAGAATGTGCAGAGAGGAAGAGATCATGAAATGAAACCATGTCAAGAGGCAGTTACCATCCGGAAGCCAAAAAAAGATGTGACTAAGAGATCTCCTGGAAAGATATGTAGACTATGACAGAAATCTGGTAAAGAAGAAGACCTTTGGCAAAAAGCATATCATTAGGAGATATGTCAATATGTATGAAGGATGTCGATGCCTACAAGAAGATGTCATGGTTAAAGATCGTCACCAAGGTAAATTTTGTTCTAAAAGTTCATATTAATATGTTTATCTAGAAGAATTTGTGCAGGGCTGCTAATCATGAGAAAGGATGTATGATCCTTGGAAATGATTCGAAGGAAAGCAGCATGGCATAACAATGGACCAGATAAGGAAATCTGATGAATCACTTTCTGATAGTTGACATGACTTAGGATGAAAGTGATGGATGATCTGTGCCCTATGAAGCTAAAAGTCGGAGATTCCTCAATATCGAAATCCATGACTTCAAGGACAAGAATTCTTCATGAGCAGCTGGGTGTCTCACCATCGCTGTTGGAGGTCCCGGGTTCAGAGGGAGCCTGATGATAAGTTTCTTACTTGGAAGAAACTTGGTAATTCCTAAGAATTAGCTTAGGTACATTCCTTGTATAGGAATGAGTACATTCCCTTGTGGAATAGGTCCTCCCTGGTTGAGAGGGAGAGATAGACACATCATTCTGGTCTTGGGAAGACAGAATGGAGGATTGGGTAATCATTTGGCATTCGATACTCTTTGAGAATGTGTTAGGGAATTCAAGATAAGAGTAGTCGGGGATTGATATTCTTTGAGGGCTAGCTACCCAAGAGAAGAATAGTCCAAGAAGGTCATACTTTGGGAACACCCGGGTGGAGTATGTATTTTGGAGAGACAATGACGAAGGTGTCTATAAGTCATGTGTCTCGCCAGCATTGTAGCCCATTGTCTCATTGAGAGATGGGGCTGTTAGTCAAGGCCTTGCACTAGGACGATGCTGGTTAATATGATGCTATACAGATGCGATTACCAATCCGATTCTTCATATGAGATTCTTCAGTTTGAATGTGACCATGTACCTGTCTGAATACCTCCCTAGTTAAGAGGGAGTGTTGAAAAGTGTAACTAGGTCGGTCTTCATGTTGACTATGTAATTATGTATTTATGTATAGAAGATGTCAATGATAATAAAATGTATTTTTGGTATACTTGCCTCATGGGTTTCATGAGCAAGATTTTATTATGTAGATAGACTTCTTCTTGATGTCTATTAGGTTTATGTCTTCTAGGAATAAATACAATTAGGTGTCATATTCATGAAGGATTCAGTTTGTACTCCAAAAACCTTGACAACCCTCATATAATGTTGTAATTAGGTGAAGACAATCTGCTACACTGCTGAAGTAACACCGCTTGGAAAGTAACTACAAGTCATGTCAGCCTATATGTTATGATGAAGTCGGCCTAAACCATATTTGATGGTTGGCCTAAAAGGTGAAAGCAACCCACTATATATAAGCCCAGTCTGTGGATCATTTCGATGGACAAGCCAAGTGGACAACACACAAATTGAATGCGGTTTCCTCTATATATTGCGGATAAGTCTGAGCCACCATTGCAGGAAGTATATTACAGATCTACCTCAGCAGAGACAGCGGATCTATATACTAAGTTAAGTGTAGATACTACAACAGAGACAACATATATATAAGATAGTGCGGATATCACAGCAGAGGCAGCGTAAATATATATACAAAGATAGTATGGAACTTACAGCAAGTGCGGACATATAAAAGAAGAACAGAAGTGCGGAAGACAGATAAAAGAAGAACATAAGTGCGGATAAGAGACAGTGATCATAAGAAGAAGCGGGAGTAATAGTGAGGAAGGTAAATCCTTGATTTACCTTCTCACAGTCCAAGAAAATCAAATAAAAGCATACACAAGGTGAAGATCAAGGTTCTGGAAGAAAATCTAGTTCTAGGGTCTAATTCTGGGTCATGGTACTTGTCATTAGAAGATCGATAAGAAGAATTCTTTGTGGGTTTTCCTCTCCAAGAGGGAGAGGTTTTGCCCTGGCTCTAGGAGCCTAATCTTTGTGTTTTGTGTTTTGATAATTGACTTGATGAAAGATTAACTTAACCTAAAGAAGAGAAGACATAAGTACATTCACAAGTAACTATCAAGAAGAGAATTTGTAATGACCTATAGCCTTTCAAATTCTCAACAAGAAGATGTCTTCTTTGATGAAGTTGTCTTCCTTCAAGTGTGATCCTTGACTTTTAGAGAGAGAGAGATCACCTTGATTTCTTGATGATGATGACAATGCCTTCTCCTTGCTTTTCTTTGATGTAGAGGCTTCAAGATGCTCCAATGTGAAGTCCTTCTTTGAGATGAGAAAGAGTCCTTGAGATTTTCTTTGTTATGATGGTTGAGGAATGTATGGGCTTCTCAAGAATGCTTCAAATGTAGAACCCTTCCTTGGATCAAAGATCAGAGCATTGAGTGAGGGGCAGGGACAGTGATGTAGAGGAAGTTTTCCAGATTTGGAGAGGCAGCAATAAGAGGCCAAGTTACTCCAATGAGACAGTGCAGAGCTCTGCATTGTAGCTTTAGATTGGCAGTTCAATTTGCTGGAGAGAAAATCGATCTCAGTTCCAGAGGCTGGGCAGTGGGTCCAATAGGCCGAAGAGACGATTTCCTCAGCAGCTGGAGGTAGAACGACTTCATCAGAGGCTGGTTGGAGGCTTGAAATCATAGTGACTATGCAAAGGGTGGCGCAATAACTTCAAGAGGCCGAATTTTCTGTAGGCAAGTTGTGCCGAGATTGCCTGTGGAGGAAGGGTAAATTCCCTTCAGTAATTTTGCCCAAATTTTCTTGCTATGGATTGCCAGTTTCAGGCATACAGATTGTACTAAAAACATCATTGCTACATAATAATAAAAGCCCTCACCGCTGCACTGGTTTTCCCAAGTTGGGGTTTTCTGGGGATTTTGTCCAAAAATAATTGTGTTGTTTTATTATTTATGTGTGTGTGCTAGCATTTCTCAGCATCCAACGTTTTATTTCTTTTGCAATTTTATTTGTGTAGATTCCATTGTGATTTATTCAGTATTTGCTGTAGTAAACAACAAATAATTTGTTAAATAAAATTAACAATTAGGAGAATAATTTCCAGTTGCAATAGGATTCTAGTTTGGAATTTTCACATGGTATCAGAGTGCAGTTTATCAACCGGAGAGCTGAAAGGTGAAAAGAAGAAATTTCGCTGCTCAGTGTGGGCAGCAAGCCGAAATTCCCGAGGGTAGCGAAGTCCATTCTTGCAAGAGGCCCAATTACTTGTGGAGATTCAATTTTTCTGAGTGTGGGGAAGAAAAATTTGATCTCTCCAGATTGAGTGATTCCAGAGGCAGAGGGAGCAGCTTAGATTTTTCGTTGGGCAGATCTCTAGCTGGTTGCTGGACAGAGGGTTTTGCAGTAGTTTGCTAGAGCAAAACCTGCGTCGGGTGGAAGAGAAGCTGAGACTCATCCAGATGCAGAAAGGGGAAGGAATAGATCCCTACCTTACCAGGATTCAAGAATTTTGAGACCAACTAGCCGCTGTTGGGGCTAATGCCTCAACCTTCAGAACTAGTGCGATTAGCTCTCAACAATGTCTCAGAGAAGTGGCAGGTATTCGTCCAAAGTATCTTGGGAAGAGATACCTTTCCAAGATGGGACAAGGTTTGGGTTGATTTGCAGTAGGAGGAGTTGAGACGAGCTCTTCTAAAGAGATCCATTAGTGGCAGTGGATCGAAAGCAGTAAAGGAGGAGGAGAATGTGGCCCTTGCATTTAAGGGTCCCAGTCAAAGACAGGGGGAGTAGAGGAAGAAGGACCTGTCATAGGTAAAGTGCTTTAGGTGTGGCAAGTTTGTCCACTACAGTACCCGGTGTCCTCTCAGGAAGAAGGAAAAGGTGGAGAAGCAGGACCAACAGGAAGCTTCTACCAAGATCGATAGGCTTTCCTCTAGGTTGGAGGAAGACTTCGTGAAGATTTCCCATATACCTTGAGGGGTGAGGTGGGGTGATTTGGAGTTGTAGCCCCAGAGAGCAACAGATGGGCAGGGTCCTTGAGGAGTCCACCTCTTGGATCAATACTTGGCTATGGGGGGCTCACAGTATTTAGTAGTAGGATGGATTAGTGACAGTTGACGCAGTCAGAGGCCAGAGTGACAACTGCAGTGACTAGTAGCAGTAAGATGTTGGGGATCGCAGTGCAGAGTTGGCAACAGTGTAGTTGGCACAATGTAGAGTCAGCTGCAATGCAGAGTCTTCAGTAGACAGAGCAGAGGCTAGTAATAGTCAAGACTCAGGAGACAGATGCATTATACAGATCACAGTTAATTCAGTATTTTGGATGCTTTTCAGTGGCAGATGTTGCAGTAGCAACTGCAACAAAGTTGAAGTAGCAACAACAACAAAGTTGCAGTGTAGATGCAGTGTTGGCAACAGTTCAGCAGGGTCAACAACAACACAGATGCAATGCATATCAAAGTTGTGCAGTAGTTGGTGGGCAACAACAATCAGACATCAACAATGTGACAGGAGATGGTGCAGAAATAGGGTGTTGTTACTAGATGTGCAGAAGTACTAGAACACATTCCTTGCTAAGAGGGAGTGTTAGTTTTTGTAGCATCGGATGTGTTCTAGCTACGAAACTTTATGGAGAGGCTAGAATACATGAGATCTCCAGAATTCAGAAATCGTTTCTGGAAATTTCGCCTAGAAGTGACTTAATTAGATTATTAACCAATTTTTTGATGTTTCCGAAGTCTAAACTTAGGAAAACAGGTTAATTAATCAATATTGATTAATTCAAGGCGAGAATAGTCTAGAAACTCACACAGATTGATCCAGAGATGATCCCAGCCATTGATTATATTTTAATCTTGGGCGTTGGTGCAGCAATAAGAGGAGGTTGATGTGGTGATGGAGAAATCACTTGAGCAATACGGTTTCCTTGGCATATTGATTTCCAGAGTAGGAGCTGTCAGTTGCTGGAGAGAGCCAGAGATCAAAGCAGCGATAGTGATCCAGAGGAAGTTTTCTAGATCCAGAGAGGCAACAGCAAGAGGGCTGAGTTATCCCAGTGAGGCAGCGCAGAGCTCTGTACACGGTCATTGGAAAATAGTTGAGGAAGTTGATATCCTCATTGAGGAGGTAAATTCCAAAATAGAAGGAATATTGAAAGAACTTAAAAAAGAAAATATGAGCAAATTGATGAAAAAATATTATTCAAATGAAAATTTGACTAGGAAAAATGAAGAAATCAAAAGCTTGTGTAATCATAATTAAGACTTTCTTAACAATGTTAAGAATGTGAAGAGGCATCAAAGGAAAAATTAAAGATCATAGAGAAAGACGATGCTAAAGAAATTGAAGAAAAAACTTTGAGGGTTGTAGAATCCCTAGATACCAATGATGTCAAATAAAAAATGGAAGTGAGAATTGAAGAAAGATGAAATGAACTAATGGATATCATCATCCGTTAGTTTTAGAAGGAAGAAAAGTTACAAGGTCATTTGAAGATAGTGGAGGAAGTTGATATCCTCCTTGAGGTGGTAAATTCCAAAATAGAAGGAACACTGAAAGAAATTGTTCAATCATATTCTATTGAAAATAATGTGAATGGAGGACAAACATAGGAGATAAAATGAGTTAAGAAGTTAGAAAAAATTATCAAAGGTAAGGGAGTAGATAAAAATAAAGGCCTACAACAATGCAACTATACCAACATCCTCATTACCAAGTTAGTCTTCTAGAAAAAGAGAGGGAGTTGCAGATTGAATGTTAGTAGAAACATGACAGAAAAATAAGCACATCATAAACACATAAACATTAATAGCATGGACACAATAATTTTACCATGGAAACCCTTGTGGGAAAACCAACTAAATAATAGATCTACTAGTCTTGGCCCAAAGGAAAATTATTAATTACAATGGAGTCATCATGCCTTTAAACAAGTTACATAACACAAGAATACCATGAGAAAACCATGGGTTTACCATAGGAAAAACCATGGGTTATCAAAACTTGGAGCCTTAAAACTTCCAACGACAAATTCACTCTATGACCTAGTCAAGTTTACTCGAAATAACTTAACAATTCCCCACTTAAACTTGATTTGAGGAGATTAACATGGTCCCAATAAGTTTGTTGAATTCCATATAAAAAAGTTACCATCCATCGAAATACATGGGTAACTAGCCATTGTATCTGCCAATTTTCTAGAATACGTTTTCTCTTACATGGTTTATCAACCATCTCACATCCTGAGGTTTCACATTCCCCACCTCAAGCTAACATACTCTGCCACTGTTGTACCTATTCAAGTGGTTCGTTACACAACTTGATCTTACATAACTCCATGTGCCACCACACTCCAACATGTATGCTTGAATAATAGGTCTTACAAAAAAGTGACCTCAAGCTAGCGTACGAATACACCTACCATCCTCATACCTATTCAAGTGATTCATTCTACAACTTGAGACTGAGAATTCCGCTATCCGGAATCCCACTGCAACAACTACTTAAATTTCTTCTACTTGTTTAACTGAACAAATTATTTAACATATGCTACGGTAAATATCGAAACAAAATATACTGCAACATTCACAATAAAAAAATGCAAGGAAAAATACTAGCACAAGTATACACACATTAACACTTATTTTTGGACAATTGTCCTCGAAAAAACCAAATGCAGGAAAACCGGTGCAACAACTGAGGGTTTGTATATTATGCAGTAATTTTTTGAGTACAAATCTTATGATTGACGAATTTGTCAAATCATGTAGAGAAACTGACAAGTAAAATATTGTGAGACAAACCTCACTCCTCCATGGGAACCTGACACTGATCAACATCCAAAACGAGCTGCTTTGTGTTGTGACTGCGTCACTCAACGTAGTCTCTGTGCCACAACTGTAGCTGCCTCTGTCTTTGTGCTGGATCTCTCTGCTAGTTGGAAACTAGAATCTGTTGTCCTTCATAAACTTCCTCCGGAAACTGGCACTGACCCTCTACTGTCTCCTCAACAGAAAAACGAACTTCCTCTGCAGCTCTGCGCAATCCCAACATAGCCTCTGCGTCACTGGCTCTGTGCAACTGTCTGTGGCTTCTACTGCCTCCTCTGTTATGCACCCTCCAGATCAGGAATTCTTCCTCTTGGAAATTATATCGACCCCTCTCTATGAGAAACCCCTCGATCGATCTTCTCCCTGAACACTGCTCCTTAAAGAATTTTGATCCTTGGATTCTTTCTCTGTCTCGATGTGTTTTCCAAGTGACCCTTCAAGTCCCTTTTATAATTTTCTCATTGAAACTTCAACGATTGAGATTAAATCTCTAATCAACGACTACGATTAAATTTTGACTTGAACTCCGCCTTTTCTAGAACATTCACACTCTGTTTTATTAATACCCTTTAATTATTTTATTTTCCTAAGTTTAGACTTAGGGTCCCTTTAAAAGTAATTAATTATTTTAATAAAACATTTTTTGAGTGGAATTTTCCCAAATGATTTCTGGGTTCTCTGGAATACATGTGCCCAAGCTTCCTTGCCAATTTTGAGACACAGACCACATCCGATGCTACCACAAATCAACAGAGACTTCATGTGTTACCGCATTATGTGTATGCTTGAACAACAAGTATTACGACAACCTTGAGGAATACATCATACCTATGGCTAGGGTTTACAACTTGGACCAAAATCCTTTAGGGTATTCTCACACTATTTCATCTCTCCATAACATGCTGACTCCTTCACCAGACGCTATCACCATTGACTCTATCTACATTCTCTTGTCCATGTGTTAATTTTGGGCAACTAGGTCCAAACTCCATGTTGCACTGCTCATATGACGATGGTCATATTTTTGTTGGATTCCTCTTTTGGAGAGGTGCAAGATTGATCTAAAGATCATCTTGATCAGATGAGCAGAAAATTGATTTTGAATTCATTTTCCACATGTGCAAGGTCGGCTAGATTTATCCCACATGCCTAAGAGATGTGTCACACACCCTCATTGATGATTATAAATTGGAGAGACTTGGAGGTAATTTTCTCATCATATCATCACACATTCTCTCATTGTGATTTGATTGGTTCGATAGCCTTTGGAGGCCCTTTTTCTTCTCACACGTATGGAGCGAAGTTGTTGTTTTCTGCGTTGATCTGTTTAGGGCTTGCTGTTGCTTTTTGTGCTGATCTGTTTAGGGCTTTTCTGCTGCAGCGTTGACCGTGGTCAACCCTTGGTCATTTGACCTCAATCTTCTGTAGAAATTCCGATTTTAGGAGGCCGTACAGCTGGGCACTAAAATGGAGGAATTCTAGGCTGTTTGACTGAAGCCCTAGTTTGCTGCGTTGACTTTTCTGAAGCTGCATGTGTTGACTTTTCTGAAGCTGTCCCTGGTTTGACTTGCATTGACTTGTGATGAGTTGTCTTTGAGGGTTGTGGGTGTGACACATGAAAGTGCTGGCTGACCGAGAAAGACTTTGTTGGTTGAAGCATCTTGCTGACCTCCGTAACGCAACAATATCTCATATCTTTGCTGGACAAAAGGAATTGTAAATCTGATCTATATTTGGGTTGTCTTCTATTGATCTATTATTGTGTTCTGTCAACATTTTACTTTCAAGTTTATGTGATTGCTATTTTGTATTGGGCCTAAGAAAGATTGAAGTAAAAGTGCATCAAGCATAGAACACCATGGTTATCTAAATTTAACATGGTATCAGAGCTAGGAGAAGCCAAGCCCAAGAAAGAGTTTCGAATGATAGATTCTCTGAGGTTTGTATGCAATGCGTTTGGGTCTCAGCGTTAATCAACTATAGTGTTGTCAATATGTCTCTTAAGTTGCTCTGGTTTTGGCATGGCAACGATAGAAAGCATCCGCTGCTGAAGGTTTTTCCTGGGAGTGATAGTTTCACGGAGGATGAAACACTCTATGACATCTTTGCTTGATTGACATAATTAATATCAATAGTATGGTTTGTCAGATCAAGGATGGCCTTCATTGGCATCATAATTATGATTTCACCAGCATCTCAAACCTGGTTGGTAATAGAGTGATATGGATCGATGTCTCTGTTTTTGAGATTTTCATCTATCTTATTCTACGAAAGGGCTCAGGGAATCACATCTCTTTTGGCACAAGCATACACATTTCTGATTGCCTCAACTCTCGTTGCTCAATGGATTGGGTCTTTTAATGATTGGATGTGCATCATTGTCATGCTCTCAGTCTTCAAATGTTGCATCTCTGGGATAGTAAAAGGCCTCATTTTAGAATCTCTATGTATGTCAGATTCTTTATGAGATCTAAAGGCTGTACTCTAATCTGCTTGCTGGTTCCTCATCTTGAGATTCACATCCACTCTTTGAAGACTCACACTGTCTCCATGGTTCAGTCAAATTATATGACACAATGTGCTGTCACGTGGATGGATGGCTCGATGAACAGTATCTTGCTCACTTTAAGTAGTTTGGCGACTTGTTTAGTTCTTATTGCCTATTATGGTTTCATATACCCTTGGGCATCGCCTTTCTAGAAAGCCCCACCAACCTAAAGTAGCTCGTTCTCTATGATTTGTATTAAGATCACTGAACAATTACATAAGAATATGATCTTTGCTATGATAATAAAATGTTGAGAATGATCTCGTTGCATTTTAATGAAGGAAATAACCCCAGTCTATAAGGACTTGTTGTTAATCTCTACTCCTTGATATCGGTGACATAATTCTCATTATGATGACAGTGCTTCTGTGACAGAATTGTAAAATCCAACATGACAAAGGTGTCACCAATGAGATGACAATGGTATACAACATAAAGTCATGACTTCAGATCACGCAGATAGTCGTGCATCAATGACTGCTGGACAAATCTGTATTATAGCCTAGTGATGATCTCAGTTGAAAGTAAGTCTTCAGACTGTTTATATTACTTTTATTGAAAGTAAACCAATTTGACTCTTAATAGTTGAGCGTTCCTTCAACTTGGGCTAAGGATGAAGTACCTTAGGAGTCTTGACATCTTGCTTCAGGCCGGTGACCTTAAAGTTCAGAAGAAGATAACAAGAAATGGAGATGTGCACCTCAGACTCTTACCATGTAAGTGGGCTCCACCAAGGAAAGGAGATGGTTGAAGCTATTAATCCTGAGCTACAATTGATGACAGTCTTCTGAAAGTTCAAAGAAAGTAGAAGTATTTTAGAAAACTGGGAAAAGCTATATATGAACTCTTCTTCATACATAAATAGTTGAATGAATTAATATCTCTTCTTGCCCATTGATTATTTTTAAGAAAATTGTCCATGTAATTACGACTGATTACCAGTTTCAGATTTCTCATTGGGCAAAGAGGGAGACCACAACTGTGTACACTCCTGAGCAAAATGGTGTTGCTGTAAGAAAGAATAGGACCATTATGGAAGCTGCATGCGCCATGCTATGTGACCAAGGTCTTCCGAAGTTTCTATGGGGAGATGCTACGAACACTGTTGTGTATGTTCAAAATAGATGCCCGCATTCCGCTTTGGACTCCGAAACTCTTGAATAAGTCTTCTCTGGTAAGAAACCTGATGTTTCTCATTTTAGAGTTTTTGTTTGTCTTGTTTACTTTCATGTGCCAAAAGAAAAGAGAAGCAGGCTGGATGCTTCTGGAAAGAAGGGAATGTTTGTGGGCTACAGTGAAACTTCGAAGGCATATAGAATCTGTGCCTGGTCAAAGAGAAGTGGAGATATGCCACGATGTCACCTTTGATGAAGATGTTGCCCTCAAGAAAGTGAGAAATCTTCCTGGCTTCAAGGAAGACAAAGAAGATGAAGAAGCAGGGAAGCTGGAAAAGCCGAAAGATGACTTGATGCTCGATGTTGAAGGACCTATGGATCCCATTGATCCACCTCCTTCAAATCAGAGAAGACCCTCATGGCTTAGGGATACTCTCGAAGATGCCGAGAGACATATTTCCCCAAGGGGGACATTCCGTGAAAGAAAGACGCCGAAGAGATACCAAGGGTATCTAGCAGCCATGAGTACGATAATACAATCTGAGCCTGAAACATTTGAAGAAGCCTTAAAGCATCAAGTTTGGAAGGATGCTATGCACGAAAAATATGAGTCGATTCTGAAGAATGATGTCTGGGAAGTGGTCCCGAGACCGGAGGACAAATCTGTTGTTACCTCGAAATGGCTCTATAAGATCAAGCATGGATCTGATGGAAGTGCTGAAAAGTACAAGGTAAGAGTCGTTGCGTGAGGCTTCTCTTATAAAGAAGGCATAGATTATGATGATATATTTGCACTTGTGGCCTGCTATACCACCATCCGATCTATTATTTCCCTTGCTGCTACGCAAGGATGGAGTCTACATCAGATGGATGTGAAGACCGCTTTTCTGCATGGATCTATAAAGGAAGAGGTGTATGTGGAGAAACCTCTGGGGTTCGAAGTCCAAGATAGAGACACCCATGTATGCAGGTTGAAGAAAGTCCTCTATGGGTTGAAGCAAGCCCCCAGGGCTTGGTACGAGAGGATAGATAGCTACTTGATGAAGTTGGGCTTCACTCGAAGTAATGCTGATCCGAACCTTTATTTTAAGGTTGATAGAGAAAGGCCTCTCATTTTGGTTCTCTATGTGGACGATCTCTTCTTGACAGGTGCTGACCCTCTCATTCATCAGTGTAAGAGGGAGCTAGCTTCCGAATTTGAGATGAAAGACCTAGGACTGAAGCACTACTTCCTAAGCTTGGATGTCTGGCAGAGGCCAGGCAAGATTTTCCTTTCTTAAGGAAAATATGTCGTGAAGCTGCTGGAGAGATTTGGTATGGTGGATTGTAAGTCTGTGTTGACACCGATGGAACTCAACTTTAAGAAGTTGAGTGGAAACGTTGTTGGGCCTGTGCTAGCAAATCCTACCAAGTATCAACAACTCGTGGGGGCCCTAATGTTCTTAGTGAACTCCTGTTCGGACGTATGTTTTGCAGTGAACACTTTGAGTCAACATATGGTTGAACCTCATCACATTCACTGGATTGGTGCCAAGAATTTGTTGAGATATATTCAGGGCACAATCAACCATGGCCTGAGATACACTACCGGGAGTTTGAGACTCCATGGACATACTGATGCCGATTGGGCTGGCAGTGTGGTGGAATGCAAGAGCACATCTGGATGTTGCTTCACCTTGGGTTCTGTATCGATATCTTGGATGAGCAGGAAGCAGAAGTCAATGGCTTTGAGCACTGCTGAGGCTGAATACATTGCTGCGAGTATGGCCTGTTGTGAAGTTGTTTGGTTGCGAAAGCTCTTCAGTGAGTTGTTCGAGCATGTGCTAGATACCACCGTTATCCTTTGTGATAACCAGAGTGGGATTTGTCTTTCTGAGAATCTCGTGTTCCACGATCGGTCCAAGCATATTGATATTAGGTACCAATTTATCCGGGATGTGGTACAACGAGGCGCTGTAAGGCTCGATCATATAGGAACTGATGAGTAGGTCGCGAATATTCTCACGAAGCCCCTGGAGAAGGTCAAGTTCCTAACCTTCTGTGAGAAGCTTGGAATCGTGGAAAGACCCTATTCTGATGGTCTTGATTGAGTTGGACTATGAGCTCTAGGAGCTCCAGGGGGCTTGGGGATAGCTTCTTGGAGCTATAAGCACATACAGGGCTAGGCTTGCCAAACCTTGTTGTGCTTCTGCCCCACTATTATGATATTGAGTTGCTTTGCCTCTCTTTGATCTGTGCCCTGAATGCATCCTACCCATGGAGTTTTGGACTCATGGGAAATACCTCTCTTTTGGTCAATGAGGTGGGAAATGTGGATAGAGACCATAGCAAGACCGATGGACGCATTGATGATTGTCGTACTCTCTATGTCTAGGATGGCACGTGTCCAACACCTTGATTTGGGATCAAGTATGATGAGGTTTTATCCTCTAAACTGACTTCGGGTTAGTAAACTAACTTAAGGTTAGTAGGAAACTCTTTTTGAGTCCGAAATAGGTTTTTACCGCTAAGCTGACTTTCGGGTCAGTTGTGTGTGATGTCTTTGTGACTCACCTTTTGTTCTGAAATAAAGAGCCAGCAAAGCAAGTTATGGTGGGATGACGCACGATGTTTGGTTTTGTACATGATGGATGGCACTTGTGGACAGATGGAGTTCTCCCTAGTTGAGAGGGAGTGTTAATTTTGGGCAGCTAGCTCCAAACTCCATGTTGCACTGCTCATATGAGGATGGTCATATTTTTGTTGGATTCCTCTTTCGGAGAGGTGCAAGATTGATCTAAAGATCATCTTGATCGGATGAGCAGAACATCGATTTTGAATTTATTTTCCACATGTGCAATGTCAGCCAGATTTATCCCACATGCCTAAGAGATGTGTCACACACCTTCATTGATGAATATAAATTGGAGAGACTTGGAGGTCATTTTCTCATCATATCATCACACATTCTCTCATTGTGATCTGATTGGTTCGATAGCCTTTGGAGGCCCTTTTACTTCTCACACGTATGGAGCGAAGCTGTCGTTTTCTGCGTTGATCTGTTTAGGGCTTGCTGTTGTTTTCTACGTTGATCTGTTTAGGGCTTTTCTGCTACAATGTTGACTAGTATTGACCGTGGTCAACCCTTGGTCGTTTGACCTCAATCTTCTGTAGAAATTCTGATTTTAGGAGGCCATATAGCTGGCACTAAAATCGAGGAATTCTAAGATGTTTGACTGAAGCTCGAGTTTGCTGCGTTTACTTTTCTGAAGCTGCCTACATTGACTTTTCTCCCTAGTTTGACTTGCGTTGACTTGTGATGAGCTATCTTTGAGGGTTGTGGGTGTGACACATGAAAATGCTGGCTGACCGAGAAAAACTTTGTTGGTTGAAGCATCTTGTTGACCGCCATAACGCAACAATATCTCATATCTTTGCTGGACAAAAGGAATTGTAAATCTGATCTATATTTGGCTTTTCTTCTATTGATCTATTATTGTGTTCTATCAGCATTTTAATTTCAAGTTTATGTGATTGCTATTTTGTATTTACTATTGGGCCTAAGAAAGATTGAAGTAAAAGTGCATCAAGCATAGAACACCATGGTTATCTAAATTTAACACCATGTGACCTCTCTCTCATTATATCTCTAGCTCATGTCAATTTATACCTTGACCTGGCCTTCCAACACCATTTGCACTTGTTAGATCCACATGATCCCACAAAAATCCATCCCAACAACCACTAAAACACTTTTCTCAACTCTTGGTTTCTTAGCAACAACATTTCATTAGGCTCTAAATCTTAGAATTCAAGGTGCATTTTCACACCACTGCTCGTTGCTCTTGCTCTTGTTTTGCAGCTTCAACATGACCTCATATCCCTCTTATTTACCTTTGGAGTAACAATGCCAGCGAGTCTACTTTTGTACACTTCCTTTGCTGACCCATGTGAAGTTCAACAATGAATATCAAATGCTCCTCTTTAGTCAAAACTCATGAGCTTTCCTTGCATGGTCTTTGCTTCGTCTTCACCTCGATCGCTAGGTAGACTTTGCCACAAATATTTCTTATCATGCAACAACCAACAACAAGAATTTTCTTCACACATAAATATTTGCTATCGCAATAACCACGACTCTGATACCAGTTGCTAGTAGAAATGAGAGAGAAAAATAAATGCATCATAAACACATAAACATTAACAACATGGACACAATATATTTACGCTGAAAACCCTTGCGGGAAAACCAGTTGAATAATGGATCTACTATTCCTGGACCAAAGACAAATTACAACTTCACGCCTTTAAATAGGCTACATTACATAAAAATACCCTGGGAAAAATCATGGGTTATCAAAACTTGGAGCCTCAAAACTGCCAATGATAAATTGACTCTATGACCAAGTCAAGTTTACCCGAAATACCCTAATATTGGAAAGGAGGTGCACATCAACACTTGCGAGGGTACCTAGGGCACAAAAGATAGAATGAGTTAAGAAGTTAGAAAAAAATATTAGAGATAAGTGAGAAGACAAAAAATAAATCCCTACTATTGTGGAACGATACCAACATCCTCATTATCAGGATAGTCTTAAAAAAGAGGGGAGTTGCATATTGAAGAGGAGGAGGTGCACATCAACGCTTCCAAGGGAGCCTAGGGAAAAGTCACTAACATTCATGGAGTGTGAGAGCAAAGAATGATTATGTAACAAGCTATTATCAAGGATCAATAGCTACAAAAAACATGATGAAGTTATAACAATGCTAAAATCAAAGAAATAGATGATGCAACTTCATAATATTAAAAATTGACATCGGAAAGAATCTATTAGGGATGGTATGGATAATCAACAACAGAAACAAAAAAGCAAAGTTCTAAGAAAATCCTTTTACTTGGTTTCATCATGTATAAAATCATCAACTATTTTCAAAATGGGGCAATATGTAATATAGGTAATTATCCTAGATTCCTAATGAGGTATACTAGGGTCAAATAGATATGTAAATGGTAGGTCACCGTAGGAGTGGCCATACATGGGCAATGAATGAGAACTAGTAAATATACGTTGTCAATAGAGTTATTTTTACACATTGATTTATGATCATCCTACTAGGATGTAGTAGGTTCTTTGAATTTCTTCTCCTAATATTTAAAGAGTTGTGTAATTAATCATTATCAATGTTGCTAATATCTCGATTACATCTTGATTTTATCTCGAAATCACGTTTTTTGGCCTAGCCGATGTTTGCCAATTTTTACCGATATTTTGATGGTATCTTGATTTTGCCAATGTTTGCCAATTTTGACCCATATTTTCTCGATTTTTACGATTTTTTGGTTTTTCGCACCCTTGCCGATTTCATCCCGATACTGATGTTTGCAACATTGATCATGTGAAAAATTCTACTGCAGTATATTGGTTTATTTTCTCCTACTTGTTTTAATTTTTACAAGTTATTTTCAGAAATTAGATTAAGAAAATACCGAAAATAAACACAACTACAACCTACACATGCAGATCATTTACTGAATAATTCACTCATGCAACAAAGTGACACATGGATTTTTGGACATAAGTCCTCGGAAAAACCCAAAGCGGGTAAACCGATTCAATAGATATGAGGGTTTTATTATTAAGTAGTTCTAAGTACAGAAAATATGGGTTCCAACCTTGGAAAACCCGACAGAGAATAAAATATATAAAATCCGCAGCTAACCTGAAGCTCTAGTGCCAAATATCTGACTGATCCACACCCTCAAACGGGATTTACAGGACTCGGCCCGAATCTGACCCTAGAAACCCTTAATGCTGCCCCTGAAGCCTCAGCGTCAGCCCCGCTAACCTCAAATGCCACTGCGCTGCACCAAAAGGGACTGCGTCACCCCTGGAATAGTCTCACAGTCTCACGCTGACCCTAAAAGGCACTCTGCATGATTTCTGAAGTCTCCGAGTGCCTCTGCGTTGTCTTGCGTAGCACCTGCGCAACACCTGCTCTGCTTCTCTGTGCTGTCCTTAAGCTTCTCCTCTTGCCTCTTGCTGTCTCTTAGCTCTTGGAATCAGACCATTCCCTCAGCCAATACTACCCCTCACTGTAGGGAATTCCACTAGAAATTCTTAGCAAACCCGCCTAGAATTCCAGATCTATCTCAGTTCTGCAGAGATTGTGTGTCTCAAATGACCCTCAAGCCTTTCTCTTATACTTTTTCGTTGAACCTTCAACGACCTAGATTAAATCATCCATTAGCGGTTGAGATTAAAAGATTGCTTGATCCATGTGACTTAAGACAATTTCAGCACGTGTTAATTAATTCACTTTAATTATTTTATTTTCCTAAGTTAGACTTAGGAAATCCATTAAAAATAATTAATTATTTGAATAACTTGAACACAACTTGAAATTTCTCAAATCCATTTCTGGGTCTTGTAGATCAAGTGTACTCTAGTCCCTCCACAAAATTTGGGAGCTAGAGCACAACTGATGCTACCCCAAATACACAAAATCTCAACACTCCCTCTTAGCATCAGGAGTGTGCTCTAGCAATACATCACACCATGTATCACAAGATCTTGGAAGTCTTTGGATCCATGGCTGATGCTTATTTCTTGTTCCTGCATTTTTACTTGTGGTACACTCATTTTGCGCCCATGCCACGCAACGACAACATACATCATCTTCACTCCTCTCAAATTGTTGCATCATGTTCCTATATACTACTATACAAGGCAACTCGATTCTTGTGAGAAGGAAGCAACTAAAAGACTACTTAAGCACGTTTGACGAACAGAAACAATTGCCCCTACATAAGCTCCAAGATCTTTGAATCTGTTGTCCCCCTTGGGCTTCTTGTCATCTTTGCAACCTTTCCCTTTGCGTAAGCCCAACTTCTTTGCGCTACTGAAGTCCCATCAGGCTCTCTGCGCTGTTGCTGCCTCTGCATTACGCTGCTCCCTCTTCAGCTCTACAACTCCCTCTTCCGCTTCACTGTGGCCATCTGCAACCATCTCCCGACTCATCCCGCTACTGTCTTAAGGCTCTCGTAGCTCGTATGTGATCCAAGAGTAGAGCTGACTCAAGGATCCTGCCATCAAACTGGATACTCTATATATCCATGTCACCCCACCTCTTCTCTCAAGGTGCATGAGCACTCACGGTTGCATCATCATCAGAGCCATTGTCATTTGCTACTGCAACCTTGGAATCAAAAGCTCCTTTGTCCTTCTTCTTAGGACAACTGCTGGCGAAATGACCAAGATCACCACAGTTAAAACACCGGACCTTGGAGAGGTCCTTCTTTTTCTTCCCTTGCTTCTTTTCCCTTGATGCAAGAGCTGCATCCTCCTCTTCTTTCTTCACTCTGGTTGATCTGCTTCCTCCACTGAAAGATTGTTTCTTGGTGATCCTCCTGATCTCCTCTTGGCGGAGAATAGCCCACATATCTGCCCATGATGGTAACGCTGCCCTTCCCAGAATGCTTTGGACAAACGTTTCCCATTCTTCAGAGACAACATTTAGGGCTGTCCTCACTAGGAGCCCTTCATCTGGAGTGGCACCCATGCCAATCAGCTGGTCACGAATAGCTTGAAGTCTAAAGAGAAATGGATCTGTCTCTTTGCCCTTCATCATTTGGAACATCCGCATCAGATTCTCAAGAAGCATTCTTCTTTGCACAAAGCCTCCTTGGTACATCACCTCCAAAGCCATCCACATGGCATTTGTTGTATTCTTACCAGCAATATGCGGAATCACGTGATCCTTGACTCCATCTATGATCAACCGCTTTGTCCGTGCTTGATTTTCTTCATACTTCTTAAGTGGATCTGCATCAGTTGGTACAGCAAGTGTTTTCTCTGTATGATCTTTGAGACCATACTCATCCAGAACTGAGAGGATTTTGGCCTTCCAGATGACATAGTTGGACATGCCATTCAACCTGTCTTGATACCTCAATCCATATCGAGCCATCTTTGCTCAGATCTGAAGCAAACAGTACTTATCCCTCTGGATCTGGGTTTCTTGGTGACTAGAAACCCTCTAGTAACTGCTTCTTTCTGCAAATTGACTTCCCTCTTGGAAATCTTCCACCAAAACTCAAACGGACAGTATTCTCTGATCCTCTTGATTGAATCTCAGATTTGTTTGGCTCAGATCTGCTGAATTACTGTCTTCCTCCCGCCTTTGTTGCCTTAGCTAGGCACAATTCCGCACCTGCAAAATCTCTACTCCACCAGCATTACTGAAGATCTGAAGCACTGCTTCCGAATCTTGGCAAGATTCTTCCGCAACAGGAGAAGTGACTGGACAACGTCTTCTTGGCTGCCCAGGCAGTCCCAGCGCTGCTCAGAAGTGGATTGCGTAACCCCAGACTGGGTGACGCAGTCCTTACGTTGCCCTAGGAAGGGTCTGCGTAAGCCTAGAGGTCTTCTGCAGCTTCACCGTTGTCTCCCTCTGGATCTACATCCTCCTGCTGTCAAGATGCCCTTTTTGGATCTGCTGCTTCTTCTACCACCCTGCAGAAACAATATTTCTTCAACCAATTTGCTGGAGCTATCGCTCTGATACCATGTGAAAAATTATACTACAGTATATTGGTTTATTTTCTCCTACTTGTTTTAATTTTTACAAGTTATTTTCAGAAATTAGATTAAGAAAATACCGAAAATAAACACAACTACAACCTACACATGCAAATCATTTACTGAATTATTCACTTATGCAACAAAGTGACACATGGATTTTTGGACATAAGTCCCCGGAAAAACCCAAAGCGGGAAAACCAGTTCAACAAATATGAGGGTTTTATTATTAAGTAGTTCCAAGTACAACAAATCTGGGTTCCAACCTTGGAAAACCCTACAGAGAATAAAAGATATAAAATCTGCAGCTAACCTGAAGCTCTAGTGCCAAATATCTGACTGATCCACACCCTCAAATGAGATTTACAGGACTCAGCCCCGATCTAACCCTAAAAACCCTCAACGCTGCCCTTGAAGCCTCAGCGTCAACCCTGCTAGCCTCAAATGCCACTGCGTTGCACCATAAGGGACTGTGTCACCCCTGGGAGAGTCTCACAGTCTCACGCTGGCCCTAAAAGACCCTGTGCATGATTTCTGAAGTCTCCCAGTGCCTCTGCGCTGTCCTACGTAGCGGCTGCGCAACATCTGTGTCGCTGCTACTCTGCTTCTCTGCGCTGTCCTTGAGCTGCTCCTCTTGCCTCTTGTTGTCTCTTGGCTCTTGGAATCAGATCATTCCCTCAGCCAATACTACCCCTCGTTGCAGGAAATTCCACTGGAAATTCTTAGCAAACCTGCCCTAGAATTCCAGATCTATTCCTCAGTTATGCAGAAATTGTGTGTCTCAAATGACCCTCAAGCCTTTCTCTTATACTTTTTCGTTGAACCCTTCAATGGCCGAGATTAAATCATCCATCAACGGTTGAGATTAAAAGACTGCTTCATCCATGTGACTTAAGACAATTTCAGCACATGTGTTAATTAATTCACTTTAATTATTTTATTTTCCTAAGTTAGACTTAGGAAATCCATTAAAAATAATTAATTATTTGAATAACTTGAACACAACTTGAAATTTCTCAAATCCATTTCTGGGTTTTGTAGATCAGGTGTACTCTAGTCCCTCCACAAAATTTGGGAGCTAGAGCACAACTGATGCTACCCCAAATACACAAAATCTAAACAGATCATTATTATAATTTTTTGAGAGTTATACTCCACACCCATATTTGTTGTACATTGTGTGTATACAGGGTTATCATGCTTTGTTGTGATTTATGATGTTATAGAATCATTTTGGCTTCAATTCCCAGTGCATCCGTAGTGCTCTGCAGAAACCAAAAAAAAATTAGATTGCTTAATTAGTTATAGAAACAAGAAAAGAGATTGCTTTATTTGTTTAAGAGACAAAAGAAGAGATGAGATTGCTTGATTACTTGTTTTAAACAAGGACTTACTTTTTGAATAAGGGGTTTGCGTAAGATAAGAAACATAGAAGTAAATACTGTTTTCCTTGTGGGACTAGGTGGATACATGACTTGATTGTTCATGAGAGAATTTGTGAACAAAATTTCCTTATTGAAAGGTTTATCCTGCTATGTTTCAGCGAAGTCATTGTTTTTTTCTGTGACAAAGCATAATAATTGGTTTCTGAATGTTCACAGAAATTTGCTTCGAATCGTTTGTGATTTACATTTGTAAAGGATGCTCTTTTCATCGTAACAGACAGCAATCTGGAATCTAAGTTTTCCACATTTTATATAAATGATTTGTTTAGTGGGTCTCTGTTCCTGATGACAGCTCCACTTTGCTTTGTAAACTTGTTCCATCTAAGATGTTGTTACCTCATGATTTCTGATGATTTTTACTATGTTTCTTTAACAGCATTTTTCATTTAGTGATGCAGGTACGGCACAATTGGGAATCTGTTAAGGTTAATATTATGTACAGGGCTTTAAAGTCCAAGTTTTCAACCTATTCGCATTTGTCTTCGCTTTTAGTTTCAACTGCGGGATCTGTTCTAGTTGAAGCTTCTCCTCGTGACCTCTTCTGGGGAGGTGGTCGAGAAGGAGAAGGTCTGAATCACCTTGGAAGACTGCTTATGAGGATACGAGCTGAGATCCTTGGAGACAATTCAGACAGTTACGGCATGGAATTTTCAACAATTCAGTCATCAAGACATTGAAAGTAAATGATAAATATCAGCAACAAAAGCTTCCTGTTTGTCTGTGTATGTTATATGTGAATTGTGATATTCCAGAAAAAAATTACCAGCAATTGACAAGGGATCTTTCCCTTAGTTTCAGATGTAGTTAGCTGCAGCTATTTTTTAAAGCCCTTCGCTTGATTGAAGTTCCTTTGAGAAATGTTGCTGAGGTTCTACTGGGCATAGTTGCGAGCATCAAAGAGGTATATGACATTAGTGTCAATTGCTTGAATGGTTTCAAATCTTAACCTTGCAATTCATATTTTAAAATGAAATGTAATGGCAATTCTATGCCACCAGGTATATGGATGGTAAGAGATATTAAAATGAAGGTTCAGTTTGTAGATTTAGTATGCACACTCTTGTTTCTGCAAAAACAAGAAAAACAAGAGTGTGCATAAAAGGAAGGAAAAATAGACATTTTTAATGTCATGACTGCATCTTATGAAATTGGAAAAAGTCAATGAGGTTAATGGTTTAACTATATTGTAAGGTTGAAATCCAAATTTAGAAATGTTGTCATGGTATCTTTACAAGTAAACAAAGCATTCTGTAGATTGCCTTTCACGTCTTACACAAACTTTACATTGCCCTTCTATATACAAAGTCCCTTATCAGTTAAGGGGAAAGAGTTGACATCCAGGAGGTTGGATCAGCCAATTGGTAAATAACCTTTGACCCAACTTTTCCCCACCCGATGGGCCTACAATCGGCTTTCATTTGGTGCAGTGGGAGGGAGATTTTTCCATGGAATTTGTGAATGATAGAAAAACACAAGGAGAAAGGCTAAAGACATACTTCTGATTCATACCCTTATTACTGCTTGCCACTCTCCATACAGTTCTACCACATTGAGTATGAAGGATGCATTATCTAGGTATGAGAGAAGTACAGATTCAATTCCATAGAAAAAATGATGACACATTAAAGTGGAGTAAATCTTAAAGCTAAAAATAATTTAAAGTAGAAGTGATTTTATTAATAACCATGTATGAAATATTTAACTGGTCATTATAATAAATTGGTTGGGTCATCAAATTTCCTTGGATGGAAGAAGATGACAGATTTGATCCTCATAGAGAATGAAGTTATTGGTCATGTTAAAGGTTCAATCACCAAACCATCACAAGAAGAACCTCAAGCTCTAACAAAATATATTAAAGGGGAAATAATGGCTCGAAGAATCCTTATAGAATCAATTAAGGATACCCTCATCCCTTATGTAGCAAAGTTGGAAAATTAAAAAAAAATCTATGATAAGTTCATAGAATTGTTCTTCGTAAGCACTGCAGGAGAAGTTATTTCTTTGAGAACTGAGTTGTATAAGATGAAGGTATCAGGGGAAGAGGGGATAGGCTCATATCTTATGAGGGTGTCACAAATAAGAGACCAACTACAAGAGTTAGGGGAAATAATGTCTGTTAAATAAATGACCATCATTGTGCTCAATGAACTACCTAATGAATGGGGAAAGTTTGTATCAAGAATCTATGAAAAGAAGAAAGCCACCCCATTTAGTGAACTTTGGTCATTATGTAAGATTGAAGAAACTAGGTTGAAGGGAAAAACCAATGTGGGATCAAATGAACAAGTTCAAGCATTTGCTGCCATAGCTAGGAGAAAAGGAAAGTTTGGGAAGTTTGGTCCTTAGAAATAGAAGAAGATCGATGTGTCAAAAATCTAATGTTATGGATGTCAGGAATATGGACATTTCAAGAGAGATTGTTCCAAACTCAAGGACAACAAAAAGAGAAAAGAAAGGAATGGATACCATATCACCGAAGAAGTAGAAGAACCTGATGAGAAGAGATACATGAAGGAAGGAAGAAAGGGCAGATCTTCACTATTATGGCCTTTCAGGTACATATCAAGGAGAAGTGGAGGTGAAAAGACCTCTACTATGGTTAAAGATTGCAATAAGGATGAGAAGCATTGCAAGTATGACAAGATGCATCATATTAGAAGATGACATCATATTGGAAGCATACG
This sequence comes from Pinus albicaulis, assembly GCA_034641835.2. NCBI lineage: Eukaryota > Viridiplantae > Streptophyta > Pinopsida > Pinales > Pinaceae > Pinus > Pinus albicaulis. Next base: position 1,446,925,906 of record CM076579.1, read on the forward strand.
ATTGAAGCAAATAAGAGTTCATGACATCATTATAAAAGATTGAAAGGATACCTGAAGTAGAAGTCTACATGGATGTAGTAGTCGTCATGATAGAAAGGAAGTAGCTCATGTTATCCTCATTGAAAGCATGGAAAGGAAACCGAAATAATATGATACATGGTTGGAAGAAAGTCATCTAACATAATAGAAAGGTCATCATACATCATCATTATTAAGGAACATTTGCAGAATGAGGATCATCGAGATCCTTCACTAGAATCTTTATAAAAAGATTCACCTCTACTTGGAAGAAGCAATTGTCTTGCTGATAGTCTACATTCCACCTTGTGTGAGATCCATTATTTAGAAGGATAATGGTATGATGACAAAGGAGTGCAGCATCTCAAGATGGTTGAAGTACTTTCAAGCAAGGAAAGGAAGCTACCAAAGGAAGTCTAGATGATCAAAAAGAGAAAAGAGGTATGTATGTATGTGATAGATTAAGTCATGTCATCATATAGTTGTTGATAGCATGGTTGAGTGCTCTATCTCATGAGCATGATCGAAGAAGAAGAATCTCTTCATTTAGAATTATGCATGAAGGCATATGCCTTGAACCTGTTCACATACTGATAAGATGAAATCAACATAATATGACCTCATATGGAATATGAGGTGGTTGACAAGATGAAGGAACTATGTATAGAAGTTCCTAGGGAGAATATGTGAAGAAAGGAAGATGAGTTCGTGAAAGATGCAACTATAGTCACATAAGATGAGATAAGTGATCAACATCGGATAACTAGAAGAATTAGCTATGTCATCTCCATAGAGAATATATGAAGACCTTGATAAAGTCTGTAAAGAAAGGAGACCCTTGACATTGAAAGTCTTGGAGATGTGTTTATGAATGTGCAAGATGTTGACGTTGCAAGAAGAAGATGTCGCGATGAAAGGCCATCATAAAATGTAACTTTGATTTTATGTTCATTTTGAATTTTTTTAACAACATCTTGTTGGGTTGAAACAGGGCTACTGAAAGAAAGTTGTAGATGTCTCCTACAACTAGTACTCATGGGAATGGATGGAAGATCCTAAAAGAAACATGACTTAGAAGAGGTAGTTATATGCAAAAAATCCATATGTGGACCAAAAGATCACTTTCTGATGAAAATGATGACATGAATATTGGTTCAACCCTATGATTCGTTGAATGAAAGTGATGAATGGTCGATTCCCTATGAAGAAGATCTAAGAAGATGAAGGCTCCATGATGAAGAAATTGAAGTGCATGACATCGAAAGGAGGAGCCTTACAAGCATATGATAGTACCATGATCTCCACCAAAGAGAATAGAGTTGTTGTTGGAAACAAGTCCCTAGTTAAGAGGGAACTTGGACAGGTCCTTGGTTAAGAGGGAGCTTGGATAAGTACCTGGTTAAGAGGGAGCTTGAGTATATTCCTTTATAGGAATGAGTATATCCTCCCTAGTTGAGAGAGAGATAGACACATCATTCTTGTCTTCCTGTTATGAAGAAAGAATAGAGGATTGGGTAAGCATTTGAAATTGATTCTGAGACTCTTTAATGATGTGATAGGGCGTCCAATAGGTAAGAGTAGTTGAAGAGGAAATTCCTTGAGGATGTGTTATTCCAAGAAGGAATTGTCCTAAAAGGGCATACCCTTTGAACACCTGAGTGGAGCATGTTCCTTGAGATACAATGATGATGGTGTTTATCATTCATTGGTCTCACCAGCATTGTGTTCTGATCTTGTGGAGAGATAGAGTTGTTAGTCAAGGCCTTGCTATGTGACAATTTTGGTTGGTATGATGAGATGCTCTGACATAAACTAAGAAAGTAACTTATGAGATATCTTACCAATCCGACTTGTCTTATGAGAACTCTTCAGTTTGAGAATGCCCAAGTACTATTTATGGATTATGAATACCTCCCTAGTTAAGAGGGTGTGTTGAAATATGTAACTAGGTTCGGTCTTCATAATGACATATGTAATCATGATTTTGTGTATTTGATGTAAAGAGAAAAATAAAATTATTATTGGAATTCTTGATGCATGGGTTTCATGCTCAAGGTTATTTTATTTATAGGTGAAGCATCCATTGAGTGCTTCTAGGACTTGCCTTTGAGTCAACAAGTCATAAGAGTCATTGTCATGCACGGAAGACCCTTTTAGGCATGTTAGATATTGTAAAGAAAATTTATGAGTCAAAATTAGAGTCACAGACCCTCCAATACCTTGTCAATGTGCAAGCAACAGGTCGGGCTATCAAGCAGTGATAACTCGGCCTACAAGTTGTGACAAGAAGCCTATATACAAAGAGCTCGACATCATTTGTAAGGGCATCAATCAAGTTCGTTGGAAGCACAAGTATATCCAGTGAAGGGGAGAAATAAAAGAGGAAGAAAACATAATTGTTGAGGATTGTTTTAGGGTTGAATTTACTCACACGTGCGAAGAAGTCTAGGCATCATTTGCAGCAGAGACAAAATTGTTTGTTGTCACAATAGGACGCTGAAAACAAGTAAAAGATGAATTATCTTGCAAGTTGAATTACTAAAGAAGAAACCATTGTCTAAGCAAAGGAGAAAAGAGAAGGAAAACACCATCTTTATCTCACATGTGCCAACTAGGGTTTCTACAGTGAAGGTCGAAAATCTCAGTCCTGAAGCAGATTGTCGAATTTTTTAGGAGAAGTTGAAATGTGAAGTGTTGCAGCAAGTTTGACCAACATTGACTTAGTGGAAGAAGAGTTGATCAAAGAAGTGACGTGACATGGTCTTGGTCAAGGGTCATCGGCCTTGGAATTTGTCAATTAAAGTTCTATAAGAAGAAAAGAGTTTGTGAAAATTCTTAAAACTGGAATCCTATTGCAGCAACTGCAAAATATTCACCTTATTGTTAATTTTAACTTATCAATTTATTTGCAGTTTTTTACGGAAAACACCAAATACATCACACTGTAACTTACACAAATACAAAATACCGCGAAAAAAAATATACATCGCAGGAAAGAAATAAACACACAATCAACAACTGAGGGTTTGTATTATTATGCATTATTTTATGAATATAAATCTTAGGATGCCTTACCAGTGATCCAATACAAAGAATATAAATGGAAGAAATGAAGTGAGAATTAACCTCACACTATCACTGGCGATTCGACATTGATCTAGCCACTGAATGGCTAGCCCCAAGCTACTTCTGCGTAGTCATTGCGTTGCCTCTACATCACAACTCGTAGGGACTGTGTCACTCCTTTGGTTGATTGATTTGTTGGCTGGATGCTCAGATCTCTGGCCCTTTGGTCTCACACCTCAACTCCTGGCACTAGATCTGGATTGCTCCTCAGCAAAACTGTGAATATCCTCTTATGCTTTGCGCTGCCTCAGCCTGCCTTTGCGCTGCCTAGTGTGGCTCTATGATGCCTCTCTAGATCTCACTCTGCCTTCTCTGCTCTGTATTCACCGTATCAGGAAAACTTCCACCGGCCACTATCCCTACCCCTCACTGCAAGAAATCAACTCGATCACTCATCTGGCAACAACTACGCTGCTCTCTTGAGAATTCGATCTCTAGATCTCTCACTCGATGTGTCCTCCAAGTTCCCATCGAGCTCCTTATAATATTCTTGCTGAACAATCAACGACCCATGATTGGATACTAATCAATGGCTCAGATCATCTTGACTCTATCTCTGTTTTTTTCTAGAAGATTCACACCCAATTTAATTAATACCCTTTAATTATTTTAATTTCCTAAGTTTAAACTTAGGCATCCATTAAAAATAATTAATTATTTTAATCAAACTGTCTCTGGGTGGAATTTCCCAAAACGATTTCTAGGTCTTTGACAATGCATATGTCCTAGCCTCCCTGCAAATTTTTGAAGCTAGAGAACATTTCATGCTACCAGAAATTAACACTCCCTCTTAGTGAGGAATGTGCTCTAGCAATGCAACCTGTTGAAACATTACTTTGACTTCTGTAACATCCCAGTTGTGTTGCTGATGTCTAGTTGTTGTTGCCCACCAACGACTGTGTAGCTCTCTCTGTGTTGCATCTGTGTTGTTGCTCACTCTACATCTATATTGCAACTCTGTTGTTGTGGCAATAGAAAAACATCCAAAATACTAAACTGTATGTGTTCAGTATGATGCATCTATTACTGGAGTTCTAATTGTTGCTAATCACTACGCTGATCCTCTGAAGCCTTTGCGTTGCTGCTAACTCTGCACTACTGCCAACTCTGCTTTGCGTTGCTCAGTCTGTAGTGCTCCTAGCCACTGCAACTATCACTCTGGCACTCCTCTGCACCAACTGACATTGGTCCATCCTGCTACTTCTATTATGGGTTGTTGTAGAAGGGTATTGATCCAAGAGGTGGACTCCTCAAGGACCCTGCCCATCTGCAGCTCTCTGGAACTATAGAATTCGATCACCCCACCTCTCCCTTGGAGGTATGTGGGCAATCATGGAAAACTCCTCCTCGATCTCTGTGGGTGCAGCCTGCTAATCATGTTTCTCTTCCTTGTCCTTCTTTCTAAGAGGAAAATGCGTAGCGTAGTGACCAAGCTCACCACACCTGAAACATTTGATCTTTGAGACGTCTTTCTACTGCCTCCTCTGCTCATGTTGCCTCTTTGATGTAAGGGTTGCATTCTCCTCTTCCTCCTTGGGCTTCACCCCACTGTTGTTACTGCCACTTATGGTGCTCTTCACCAAATCGCGCCTCATCTCTTCTTGTTGTAAGTCTGCCCAAACTCTCTCCCAATCCGACAAGTGTTCTCTGCCCAGGATGCTTTGGACGAAGACCTACCAATCTTTAGAAACATTGTTCAAGGCAAAGAGAACAAACTCTGTAGACTGAGGTGTAGAACCTACAAATGCTAGTTGATCCCCGCCATCTTGAAGTCGCATGAGGAATGGATCTATGCGTTCCCCTTTCTGCATTCTAGTACACCAAAGCTTCTCTTCCAAGTACATCTTTCACTTCTCAGAAGACCCTTGGTACAACGTGGCCAATGCATCCCACATTTCTTTGGTTGCGCCTTTTCCTGTTATGTGAGAAACAATGTGATCTCTCACTTCGTTGAGGATCAATCTCTTGGCCTTCGCCATATCCTTCTTGTAAGCTTTCAATGGATCCGGATCTGCGGGGACAACTACCACATTATCGATGAACGATTTAAGATCTTGCTCATCCAAAAGGAAGGAGATCCTTGCCTTCCAGATCACATAGTTGGAGGCACCCTCCAATCGATCCTGATCTCGCAGCCTGGTAGATTCCATCTCACCAAATATATGTTGAACTGATCCCTCTCTCCTCTGCACAGCCTCTGACTAGCTCTACGCACTCCCTGCTAGAGTAAGTAGATCTGCTCCCGACTATTGTTGCTCTGGAGTGATAAATCAAATTCCTTGGCTTGGAATTCTCCGAGGAAGAAATTCCCTTAGTGTGCTCCTTCCCTCTTCTGATATTTTTTTGCACTAGAAATTTGCTGCAGAAAATCTGCGTCCTAGCTGAAGAACTGCTTTGCGCTGAAGCTGTTGTGTTGCTCCCTTTGTCGCTGACAAATCTCGATCTGGAAAATCTTACTCTCTGTCGACTCACTCAGAGAGAACTTTTTCCTTGGAAATCTTTCCCTCCCGGCACTGGACTACACAACCCCTATGGGGTTTCGATTTTCTGCCTACACAGCTCTTCAAGCTCCCTCTTCTGCTCAGCGTTGGCCTCTTACTACTTCACCTGTGCTCTAATACCATGTGAAAATTCCTAAAACTGGAATCCTATTGCAGCGGTTGGAAAATATTCACCTAATTGTTAATTTCAACTTCACAATTTATTTGCATTTTTCTACGACAAACACTGAATACATCACACTGCAACCGATGTTAGGATATTCTGACACATAGGAAATAATTAAGAATAACTTAGTCTAGTGTAGAGTTAAGTAAAGTGTGTTTCTTTACCATGCACATTTGTAACTTATAATCCGACGGTCATGATTTGTAGTGATCCGACGGTTATCTCTCACCTCGGTATTAATAGCTCTTGATCTGTGGCTTAACACCCGATTGGTCCATGATCTATGTTTAAAGAGCATGGAGGGTCATTTGTCCGGTAGACGTTTATGAGAGAAACATATATAACTTTTCTTTTATATTAATAAATTCTTTGAAGTGGCCGCGTTGGCTCAGGGCGTGGACTGTTTCCCTCTTTGAGGGTTTTAACCACGTGATTATACTGGTGCACTGATTTGTAGTCTGTTTGTGAGCGGTGACCTTTGGTTCTTGATCTATAGAACTTACCCTATAAATTCCTACATGGTATCAGAGCTATTTTGAGGACTACGTCCGTTGTTGATCAAAATCTGAAGCCAGTTTGACTGCATGCGAATGTCGTTTTGTAGATCTATTATTTTTGAACATTTTTGGGCTTGGAGAACTGCTCGGTTGTGTCTGAAGCATCTGTTACAGTGAGGGACGCCTTTCGTTTCATGTGAAAAGGTTTATGGCTGCCCAAGTTATGTCAGTTTAGATATGGAGGTATAAAGCATCTTTTTTGTGGTTATAGTTGTTAATAGTTCTGCTTATTTCGGTTTTTTTTTTTTTTTTGAATTTGTATTAAGGTTTTATTTATTTTCCGGATCTATACCCTCTTCTCTGTGTATGCTCTTTGTTGTGCACTTCATGCGATCTCGGCAAATCAAAAATAGTGAAAAAGTGAACCGAGAATCTAACATTCTGTCGTAAGGCTTTGCATTTCGTTTTTTGTGTTTTTTGGGTAAGAAAAGGCACGCACAATAATAATAATAATAATAATAATAATAATAATAATAATAATAATAATAATAATAATAATAATAATAATAATAATAATAATAATCCCCCCTTCCTCCTTTCTAAAATAACATAATCTTTTTACTATCTCACTTGGTGAGGGGTTAGTTTATGAGAATAGAGGTCTTGGGTTCAAGTCTCCTTCTCAAGCTTCTTTTGTAAAAGGTTTTTGTTCAAAGGGACGGATTTTTTTTTAAAAACGCCGCACTTCATCCTGTTCCCGCAGTTATTCGACATCTACAACTCAGATTTTTCAAAAGGCAAAACTTCTTCATCCGGAAGCCGTTTTTCGAGCTGTTTTTTTGAAACGACCTAATTTTTCAAGATCTTTCCATTGGAGCAGTTATTTTCAGCTTTTCTCAGCTTCATTTTAAAAAAAAAAATGGAAAGTGCATGCCCGGTTATTCTTAACAGCACCAATTATTTCCAATGGCTACCTCACATGGTAGATATACTTAGAAGTAAAGGGCTTTATAGAATAGCCATAGGTCAAGAAACTAAACCTTCCGATGATGATAAAGTTCCTAAATGGGAAAACAGACAAGATCAAGCACGAGGGTTGATAGGAATGTCCATTGCTCAAGATCTTCGATTTCACATCCTTGACATTGACACCCCTGATAAAGCCCTGGAAAAGCTAAATTTTGTTTTTGGCATTCAAAATCAAATCAGGGCCCACCAACTTGAAAATTAGTTGCTTACTTTGGACCCTAATAATTTCTCCTCTATTGAAGACTTTTTTTCCAACTTCAAGACCCTTAGACTTCTTTTAGAAGGGTGTAAGGTCAAAAAGGAAGATGGTAGCCTCATATATTGCATTCTTGCTAAGCTTGGTCTTGCATACTCTGTATTTGTTTTCGCCTTCCATTCCACTAGAGAAGCCATCATTTCTTCAGGAACCACCTACAAGAATCCCTCTTTTGATGCCTTTTGTGATTTTTTGATAAGAGAACAAGAAAAATTTTTACACCTTGGTCTTATCACTGCTGGAAACGCTTCTAAGAAAGCCTTAGCAGCCCAACAACAACCATATCAAAAGAATCCCAAGAAGTAGTATCCTAAAAAATTTGGTCCTAAACCAAACAAGGGCCCTAAGAAATTTCAGCTGCAAACTAAAAAATCAAATCACCAATATAATAAGGCAAATCAAAACAAAGGGAAGAAGGTAGATAGACATTGCAACTTTTGCAATCGGGATGGCCATATAGAGTCCAAATGTTTTAAGAAGATGGAAGCCTTAGAAGCAGCAATAAAGAAGCACAACATCAATTTGGAGCACTCTTCATCTTCATCTTTAGGCATGGCACTTTCTGCTTGTGGTTGTCAAGCATCAAGATCTGGTTATGCATTAAATGTATCTTCTTCTTCTCCTTCTCATGAGTGGCTCATTGATTCTGGAGCTTCTTACCACATGGCTAAAAATAAATCAGTGTTTTCTTCTTTAAATGATTGTAACACCAAAAATATTTATGTTGGTGATGATAGATCTCTTAGTGTTGTAGGATCTGGAACCATTCATCTAGATAATGGTCATTTTAATGATGTACTATGTGTTCCTACCTTGTCATGCAACCTTTTATCTGTTTATCAGATAACTCATTCAGGTGAAGGGAAAATAGTAGAATTCTCACCTCATGATGTTGTAATCAAGGACCTCAAAGATCCTAAACATATTTTAGCTACTGGCATTGCTGATGCTTCCACAAGGTTGTATAAGTTTGACAACTTTAGGTCATCATCTCTTCCCTCAGTTTTTGTTGCTCATAATGATGATGTGAGCAAACTTTGGCATGAACGATTTGGTCACTTAAACTATCGCTCTCTTCAAACTCTATGTAAGAAAAATATGGTGATGGGCCTTCCTATGGTATCTTGCCGAGATGGTGTCTGCTCCGGATGTGTACTCAGAAAACATCATCGGGACAGTTTTGACAAACATGCCTCTTGGCACGCTTCAACCCCTTTGCAGCTTGTGCACATGGATTTATGTGGTCCTCTTCTTGTTGTTTCTTTCTCTTCTTGCAAGTACTTCGTAACTTTCATTGATGATTTTTCATGACGCACTTGGGTATATTTATTAAAACGCAAGAGTGAAGTTTTTAACATGTTCTTGGCCTTCAAGGCCTTTGTTGAGAAACAATCTGGACATCAAATTCTTAAGTTAAGATTAGACAATTGCGGAGAATATGTTAACAACAAATTTATCAACTTCTGCACTGAGCATGACATTCAATTGCAACATATTGTTCCATATACTCCACAACAAAATGGTGTAGCTGAAAGGAAGAATCACACTTTAAAAGAAATGGCTAATTGTATGCTTCAATCTAAAGGACTTGGTCTCAATTTTTGGGCAGAAGCCATTAACTGTGCAAATTACATAGTAAATCGCACTCTTACTAAGGTTTTAAAGAATATAACTCCAGAAGAAGCTTGGAGCTCAATCAAACTAGATGTAAGTCACTTTCGTGTTTTTGGAAGTGATGCTTGGGCGCATATTCCAGATGCGAAACATAAAGCCTTAGAACCTAAGAGTGAAAAATGTATTTTTGTTGGATATTCTGAAGATGTCAAAGGATATAGACTTCTTCAACCAAAATCCAAAAATATACTCATTAGAAGAGATGTAAAGTTTGATCAAAATATATCGACCTGCGAGCCTAGTTCGGCGGGTGTGCCACCTTTGGCCTGCGAGCCTGATTCGACATATGTGCCACCTCTCTCTCTCTCTCTTCTATTTTTAATAGCATTCCTTCTAGTTCAGATGATGACAGCGAGGATGACAATCCTCCTCCAGCTCGTGAAATTGTTCCTTATACTCCACCGCTTCCAAGATGGGTTCACTCTACTCGGGATGCAACAGGTTCTCTTGTAGGTGACCTTGCCGATCGATGATGTACACGTTCTCAGTTCGAAAGAGCTTCTTCCTTATTGGCTCAAGTTCCAGAAAAACTTGATCTAGAAACCTTTGAAGAAGCCTCTGGTCATCTAGATTGGGATGAAGCTATGAATGAAGAGTATCATTCCTTATTGGTAAACAATACTTGGGTTCTTGTTCCTATTCTAAAAGGAAGAAAACTTGTCAGATGCAGATGGGTTTACAAAACAAAGTTTGGACCAGATGGCAAAGTGGATACACATAAAGCTCGTCTTGTCGCTAAAGGTTTTTCACAAGTTGAAGGCATTGACTATACTGAAACCTTCTCCCCTGTTGCCAAAATGAATTCTATCCGCCTTGTTCTTTCCCTTGCTGCCTCCTTTAAATGGGAACTCCATCAGATGGATGTTAAATCTGCCTTCTTACATGGAGATTTTCATGAAGAAATCTACATGGAACAACCCCCTGGCTTTATCCAAAAAGACTCCAGTCTTGTTTTTCGCCTTAGGAAGTCTCTCTATGGTCTCAAACAAGCTCCTCGGGCTTGGTATGCCAAAATGGATAGATTTCTCTTAGATAATGGCTTTTCTAGGTGTCATTCTGACAACACTGTCTACACCAAGAAAGTGGGTAATTCCTTCACCATCCTTGTTCTTTATGTTGATGATCTTATCCTTACTAGTAGTGATCCAAACCATATAAACCATGTGAAGTCTAGCCTCAAAAAGAATTTTGAAATGACAGACTTAGGACACTTGCATTATTTCCTTGGTCTTCAAGTCTTGCAATCCAAGGAAGGCATTACCCTCTCTCAGTCCAAGTATGCCTGTGATCTTCTACACCACTTTCACATGGAAAAATGTAAGCCGGCCCCTTCTCCCTTTTAGTCTGGAGTCAAGCTTTCAGTGAACTGTACTACCCCTGAAGTTGATGCTACCTTATACCGTCAACTTGTTGGTAAACTTTTGTATCTAACCCATACCTGTCCTGACCTTTCCTTTGTCGTCGGTCTTTTCGCTCGGTTTATGCACCAACCTCATGAAAGTAACTGGAAAGAAGCTAAAAGAATACTTCGATATATTCGAGGTACCGTTTAGTTCGGGATTCATTACAGTGCAGGAGCATCTCCCTTGTTGATTGGTTTCACTGATTTTGATTGGGCTAGTGACCCTGATGATTGGAAGTCCACTGCAGGATATGTATTCGCTCTTGGTTCAGAACTTATTACTTTGTCTTGTAAGAAACAAAGTGCCATCTCCCTTTCTTCAGCAGAAGCAGAGTATCATGGTGCAGTTGAAGCCAACAAGGAAGCCATGTGGCTTCGTCAGATCCTGTCTGAATTTGGTCTTCATCAGCAGCATCCAACTACACTTTGGTGTGATAATCAGAGTGTCATTTAGCTATGTAAAGATCCAGTTCAGCGTTAGCGTATGAAACACATTGAACTCCACATACACTTCATCAGAAAGCTTATTCATGATCGTGTTCTTGAAGTGCAGTATTGTCCAACCAATGATCAGGTAGCCGATATCTTTACAAAGGCTCTCATGGAAGTAAATTTTACCAAACTTCGATCCATGCTTGGAGTTCAGGAAAGTTGTCATTAAGGGGGGATAGGCTCTAATGCCTCCTTCCTTCTCCTATTGTGTCACTTTTGTAAATCCTTCAATCCTATCCCAATTTGTTCTTAAGGGGGGATGTTAGGATATTTCGATACATAGGAAATAGGCTCCTTTTGTGTCACCTTTGTAAATCATTCAATCCTATCCCAAGTTGTTCTTAAGGGGGGATGTTAGGATATTCCGACACATAGGAAATAGTTAAGAATAACTTAGTCTAGTGTAGAGTTAGGTAAAGTGTGTTTCTTTACCATGTATATTTGTAACTTATAATCCGATGGTCACGATTTGTAGTGATCCAACGATTATCTCTCACCTCGGTATTAACGGCACTTGATCCGTGGCTTAACACCTGATTGGTCCATGATATCTATTTAAAGAGCATGGAGGGTCATTTGTCCGGTAACTGTTTATGAGAGAAACATATGTAACTTTTCTTTTATACTAATAAATTCCCTGAAGTGGCCGTGTTGGCTCAGGGCGTGGACTGTTTCCCTCTTTGAGGGTTTTAACCACGTGATTATACTGGTGTACTGATTTGTGATCTGTTTGTGAGCGGTGACCTTTGGTTCTTGATCTACGGAACTTACCCTGTAAATTCGGACATAATGACAATGGCTCTCAAAGTACTTAGTACAATTCATGAAATGCGAATAAATGATCTGAAGTCGAACATTTCACAGAATCGTTCGATCGAAGGTCAATGATGCAATCTGTCGTCGAAGGTGAGAAACTTGCCATTAAGGCATGCAGATTCCAAGGTACTGAAGTATTCTAGATCAACTTCCTAGATGATGAGCTGTCGTCGATAGAAAGTGATTCGTCGTAGGAAAGCCCACGACACGAAACCATTAGATCAAGTTTTGTAGAAATTTTTTGCAAGGACTGACTCAGGGATGGTCAACGCGAATGGAGACAAATGTTTGCAATGAATGGTTTATTTGAATTGTCCTCTTGAACACATAACGACACTACAGATGGTTTGGTGACAATTGACCTAAGCTAATACCCAGAAACTGACTGAAGACTTTCAATATGGTTCGATTAACTGATAGGCAAAGGATTTTCCCAACCCAGGTAGAAGTGTGACAAAAAGTGTCGTGTTCAGGAGTGATAAACTGCTTTTTAAATAAAGTGTGACAAATGGATTCGTTTTCTCTCTTTTCCCCCCACCATTTCTGGCAAGTACCTCTTTATTTTTTACAAGCTTGAGGAGGATAACATTTGCTTGTTATATAAGCTCATCCTTCGGATGAGTCCAACTTAGTTTAAAATCGAACCTTGAGAAGGAGTGGTTCGTTCCTATTTGTAATCGACATGTCCTTTACTGTTGAATTTTAACGAGTCCAGTATAGGAGAAACTCGATGTTTTTCAATTTTAAGGAGTCAGAAGAAAAACTTAAGAAAACTCCGTGGGTGTACTTTTTGTAAATTTAGTCTCTCGAGCCCGAAAAAGGATAAAATAATACAGGAGAGAACTCTATTGACCATGATTAGTCAACGTATACTTTTTTCGTAAATAGTCCATTTCAGTCTGGAAAAGAGGTAAACTTATACTGAAGGGACGAGTGTTCATTCCCTTTAACGAGTTCAAATAGTCAAGTACTCGACAATCTTTTCATCTTTAGAGAGTCTAAAAAGGGCTTAAAAGAGAACTCCAAGGTTTCGCTTTTTCGTAATTTTCATGAGTCTGAAAAAGTGATAAAAGTATACTCAGTAGTTTCGCTTTTTCTGTAAGTTTTAATGAGTTCAAAAAAGTGATAAAAATGTACTCATTCGCTTTTTCATAATTGTTACCAAGTTTGAAAAAGTGATAAAAAGTATACTCCTTTGTCAAAAGGACCATTTCACCTAAAAAATCTTGTATTTTGCACAAAATCTCAAAAATTAAACATACCTGTTTATGATAAATAAAAATAATTCGGAAAACAACTTTTCAAAGTGGAAAATAAACAAAATTATATTTCATTTATTTAAAAAATCTTATAAAAAGGGGTTTTTCTAAATCATTTTTACCATTTGATTTCAGAGTGAAAACTGAGAGCTTTTGGTAAAAAACGTTCCAGAGGAGATTGCGGAAGATTCGCTCGTTAGAATCGAAAACTGTCAGTTCCAGGTAATCCACATCATCCTTGCCTTCATTTTTGTCGGTTTACTTTCTTAATTTAGGGCTTAAATTGATTTTTAAGGAAGAAAATATGTTCAAAAATTCGCTCACGAGGGTCCGCAGGTAAAACATGACACCTGCAGACCCCGACAATTTTGCAAAGGGAAAATTGTCGTGGTCTCGCACCTTATGCATAAGACACGTGCGGATCCACGCACTGTTTTCATGCGAAAAGTGAGGAGGCGCCGTAAGAAAAAATAAAATGAATAATTCTCCCAAAATAAACCCAATTTTCTCAATCAAATTGTTTCTGATCTTTCAATTTGTCCATTGCAGGATATCTACAATGCTTGAGTGGAGAGAACGTGAACATGAAGAGGTTGATGATGCTGCCATGTTACATCTGCCCACATTACATGTATTGAGAGAATGCGGTTTGTACAAATTTTGGGCCATTCAGGGTATGAGGGCTCAAGTAGACTTACTTACCTGGCTAGTAAACAAATGGGACATTTAGGAACAATGCCTTATCATTAGAGGTCACCGGCTCGAAATTGAGCTGGAAGATATATATTTTCTCACTGGTTTATCAAAGAGGGGCAAGCCACTTTCTTTGTTTGGGGCTAGGTCAGGTGGCCAGTCTGTCACTTGCCTTCAGCAAGAATTTTGCAATGAAGAAGCGGACCCCAAAGATAAACGCATTAACATAAAAACCATTATTCATCCTGAGCTCAAAGTGGTTGCGTTTACCATAACCCAGTTGTGTGGGAGCGCAGCTCCACATGTTGCTACAAGATCCCAAATGAAAATTGTTGTTGATTGCTTTAGAGGCACCATTTTCAATTGGTGTGAGGCAGTGTTGGCCAATGTCAAAGGCCAACTGACTAGAGAAAAAAACTCGAAGTTGAAAAACTTCGGGTATGGAGCGATTGTGGTCACATTTGCTCTAGAAAGAATTCCTTCACTTTCTCCACAACTTATTTCAGTTGATCATGGTAGAGTCAAAGAGCCTTGGATGGTCCGATGGGTTGCACTGATGGCCCGTCATAGTGAAGGCGGCGAGATTGTTCATTTTACTACAGCTTATTTCCATTGGTTGGAGAAACAAATCTTCGCGATAGAAGATTTCCCTTATGCTGGGATGGATTTCCGCAGCGACTGAGAGTTGTCTCTTCCTCCAGGAACACAGTGGGATGACTCAGGTAAGAATCATTTTGACATGTTCTAAATTCTAATTTTTATTTTGTTTTTTGAATCGTCCAAAACTGATTCAAATGCAGATATGGGTCCACGTTGACCAGCCACTCTCTATCCTTTTGACAGGAAGCCAAGAGATCCAACTGCAACACCACCACCACCACAAGATCAGACAACAGAGATCCTTATTGACCTGGAAAACCATCTGGAGCGGTTGACTTTAGATATTCCAGAGATTACCATAGATGACATTCCGCTCTGCTTACAGAGATATGTTATCGGGATTCCGAGACAGTTCAGGAGATTCCTGAGTAAGGTGGCACGAGCTGCAGTGTTTCATCGTGATCGTCACCGCGGATAGTGGATGATTGATTATGTAGACTTATATCATTTTTTGTATCACTTTTTCCCCATCATAAGGTGTTTTGAACCTATGATCGAGGACGATGTAATATTTTTGAAAACACTACTCTTATGCTATGATATTACTACTATTTCTATTTATCTGTCTTAAAATGTTATCAAATGTTATTTTGATCTACTTATTTAATTATCGCAAATGTTTGTTTATAACACTAGAAGCTACTGCATCAGCTAATGTGTTTAAATTTCTCGGAATGTGTTGATACTCAATATAATCAAATTCTCGTTCCAAGAGACGAACTTTCAAAAATAATCTTAACAACACTGGGTTTTTAATTGCATAAACTCTATTCAATTGTAATACAACGAGTTCAGAATCTAACCTAACGATCAAATTTCGAATTCCAAATGAAATGGATTCAGACAATAACTCAATAACTGCGCTATATTCTGCAATATTGTTCGTTGTTTGACCAAGGCTTACCCCATGCATAGATACTAACTCATCAGTGGGTGAATAAATAACCCAAGCTGCGAAATAAATGTTCCGTATACTACGACAAGCACCATCAGAAAAACCAATGTATGTTTGAAGGGACGTTGACATCTACAAAATCAAGAGTGATCTAGATAAGAAGGAATAGTAGTAAAAGCACACTTAAACTAGGCACGCTCTTCTAATCTACAACACACTAGCTTATGAAAATAACTAATATACAGGGAAGATCTCCACACAAGAATTAAGCATAATATCTCTTCAGATAAAGCCCATTTCTGGGTTTGCCTAAAGAGACTCCGTCAAAGTCAATCAGTTCATAGGCCCATTTTGCAAGCTTTTGCTTGACAATATAAGGACCATGCCACATGGGTTCGAATTTCCCAGCCCCTAGCTTATCGTTAGCTTGATCGTAAACCAAGACTAGGTCTCCTTCTGAAAAAATACGAGGTGTAACACTTCTATCATACTGAGCTTTCATTCGTTTCGCATGAGCTTCGGTAGCTAATGCAATGGTGCATCGATTCTCATCTAATTGAGCTAAGTACAAAAAGTGTTTCTCCTCTTCAGAAGTGGCTGGTAGTAACTCTATGGCTAGTTGGAGTGACGGTATCTCACATTTAATCGGTAATACCGCTTCTAAACCGTAAACCAGTTAAAAAGGGGTAAAACTTGTCGATGTTTTTTCTAAGGTTTGATATGCCCAAAGTGCTGAAAAAAGCATGGTATGCCAATTCGCTTTATGAATTCCAATGATTTATTTGATCATGGTGACTAAAACTTTATTGATAGCTTCAACCAGACCATTAGCCTGCGGGTAATATGGTATAGAACTGTCATGGCACAGGCCAAGTTGATTAGTCAGTTCGGTCATCATGATGTTTCGAAAATGACTCCCATGGTCAGTAATTATCGCTTGGGGTACACCGAAACGAGAAATCACATGATTGAACACGAAAGTAGCTGCAGTTTTGCTATTTTCCGCAAATGTAGGTATCGCCTCGGCCCATTTGGTAAAATAATCTATTGCGAGAATAATATACCCATGCCCTCCGACCGAGTGAGGGTTACATATAATGAAGTCAATGCCCCATTTTCCAAAAGAACCGACAGAAATTATAGGGTGAAGAGGAGTGGGTGGTGCACACATTTTTTGATCAAAGATTTGACAGTTGTGGCATTTTCAGGTAGCAGAAATACAATCTTTAAATAAGGACGGCCAAAAATAGCCAGCACGCAATATCTCTTGGGCTATGGCATACCTAGACATATGACTGCCACATGCTCCAGAGTGACAGTCATTTAAAATCTTTACAGTTTCGTCAAGAGTGAGACAACGTCGAAAAAAAGAGTCCGCACCACGATGGTATAGTGTGTCACCAACAATATGATATTGCTAAGACTGGAAAAGGATTTTTCGTCGTTGTGACCGTGAGAGTTCGGGCCGAAAAGTTTGGGTTTGGAGATAAATGATGATATCTCCATACCAAGGATCGATGGTACTGATAAGAAACAAATATTCATCCGCGATCGGATGTTCTGCGACAGTTTCTGTGTCAGTACTTGGGAAGTCACACATAAGTTCAACGAATACCAATGATTTCTTTGATTTGGACTTTTCAAATTCCAAATCAAACTCCTGTAAGATAACAATCCATTTGGAGTATTTTCCCCCTAGCAGTTGTTTGGTCAAAATATACATCATAGGGTTACAATCATAAATCATTGTTTTTTGCGTAACAGAATGTAATGACGAAATCGTTGGACAACTTGAACAGTTGCCAAGGCCAATTTCTCCACATGTGAGTATTTGATTTCGGTCGGATGCAGATTGCGACTGAGATAATAAATCACATGTTTGTTGTGGAATTCATCTTCTTGAACTAAGACCATACCAATCGTAGAATTGGGGGTTGCTAGGTATAAAAAATAATCCTGGTTGTAATTGGGAGGACGCAATAACGATGCATGGGTCAACACGTGTTTAAGAGCATCAAAAGATCGATCAGCGATCTCGTCCCAAAAGAAAGGAATATTCTGCTTTAACAACCTGGTAAAACCTTTGGTTAACTCAGCATAATTAGGAATGAATCGACGTAAAAAGTTCGCTTTCCCTTGCAAACTTTGGAGTTGGCGAAGAGTAGAAGGAGGAGCTAAATTGATGATAGTCGCAACCTTCGATGAGTCGACACGAGTGTCTTCCTTTGAGACAACAAATCCCAACAATCGTCCATATTCAACACAAAAGACACATTTGTGAGGATTCAGACGAATCCTATAATGCCTACATCTCATAAAGATGGCTCATAGATGAGTAAGATGATCTGCTCTGTGCGATGAACGAGCAGGGTAAATCATCGAGATATGGTTGCACAATGTGTTTAATGTTATGAAATGCATAAGACATTACCCTCTAAAAAGTTATGCCAGCGTTCTTAAGTCAAAAAGGTAATTTTAGTAAGAAACAGTCCCCCATGGACAAATGAAAGTTGTTTTGGGTTGATCAGCAGGGAGTATGTTGATTTTATTGTAGCCTAAAAATCCATCCATAAACGAAAACATTTCACTTCATTTGATCGATATAAGGGGTTGGATAATTGTCTTTTGGACAAGATCGATTTATATCCCTATAATCGATACATACTCGTATTGTCCCTTGTTTTTTATTAACATGAACAATATTAGATACCCAATCCGTTAAAGGAATCAGATAAATAAAACCTGCACGAAGTAATTTCTCAACTTTTGCTTTAATCGCTGCAGCTTTTCGCGGATGTATTTGACGTAATCTTTGTCGGATAGGTTTAGCATCCGGGTACATTTTAATTTCATGAACAACAATTGATGGATCAATTCCTAACATTTCTTCATATGACCAAGCAAAAATGTCACGGAATTCTTGAAATAGGGCTTTATATGTTTGGATTTCATCTGGCATACAAGAAGCACCTATATGAATATTTTCAACAATTCATGGTTTCACTGAGGTGTCAATAGGAACTGTCGTAGAAATGTTTGCTAAGTTCAATTCAGAATCGGAATTTGTGAGAGGATTCCGGGGTTCGTTGACATAATCAGCGGTAAAAATGGAGGAAAAATCAGTTTCAAAATGATCGAGATCAGGTAAAAACGAAGATCGATGATGTAGATCTTCCCATGGTAATTCATCTATAGACAAAAATTCACGAATATGCTCATCAATATTGAATACTTGTTGAACAGGATCCAGAATTGATGGCAAAGCAGAGCTCGATATGGAAAGTGATTCCTCATTGATCACATTCACTAGATCAGGTTTAGTTGAAGGAGTATTAGAAAAGGACTGTACTGCCTGATATGCTAATTCAAAAGGACTCAAAGGCATCGTGCCATCGAAAGAATCCAGTTCTGAGACTGAAGGTACTATCAAAGGATCATCAAAGGAAATAGTACGTGATGTAATCATATTGATGTTAGCAATAGGAGGCGGTACGTTGGGAGCAGGCAGGGAAAAAAGTTTCCAGTAAAGCAAAATCTTTAATTAAACCTACTCCAACATCTTTATAAGAGATAGTCGATTTTCCGACATGTTGGATGCTATCAGTAGTGGCTGGGTCGGGTGAATAATATGAGAGCTGATCTATTTTAACGATCTTTCCTTTATGAGGAAACATGATGAGACGAAAGACCGATGATACGACAACAGTCATGGCATAAGACCAACTGCGACCCAAGAGAAGGTTGTAATCCAGAGGGGCACCAACCACTTCCACATCTAGATTAACGGTTTTTCCTTCGACCTCTATAGGTAGATCCTGTAAAAAACCATACAGATGGAATCCTCTTCCATAAAAAGCTTTGAGGATAGTCGGGGATTGGTTAAGTGTCGGAGAACCAAGTGATTTCCAACATTTTAACAACATGATACACGTAGAATCCCCTTCATCAATAACAGTACGAAAGCAATGTTTGTTTTTTACTAATATTGGAATTTGAAAATCCATTTGATGAGGTAGGCGGGGTGTAAATTTTTCCAAATCGAAGATCATTAGGTTCGAATCCTGAAGATCTACGGCTCCTATGGCTGACAATAGTAATTTTCTTTGTGCTGGACATGATTGCAGCACTTCCAAAGCCGACATTGCTGAAGGGGAAATTGCCAAGTCTTCAATAATATTGTAGTTCTGAGCAGCTCTCACATGTGGATTGAAAGTTGATTTTCGAAGTACTCCTTTAGCAGGCAGTTTGATTACTAACTCAGGATTTGGTTTCTCGATCTGTAGCTGATCAGAAACTGAGGGAGATGTAGTTGATGCTAAATTAGAATTTTTTACTTCTTTACCATCAACAGGATTTTTACTACCATAATCTTGCGATCGCGTCGCAACCATTAAGATATATTCTAGCGTATTCGAGGAAGATCCGATCATTTTATTGTCTTGAGTAGGAAAGGGATCCTTTAAGACAGCAGGTATGGGCGAACCCTTAATGAATTTCGATACCTCGGCTCTATGTAGGCACTCTTTAGTAAAATGATCCTCATCACAGATCAGATAAGGATAACGAGGTTTTCGTTTATCGTCAGTTGGTTTAGTTTTATCGTTTTTATCTTTTGAAGATGATTTTTTGTTTTTATTCTTACCTTTCTTCTTACCACCAGTTTTAGGTTTGGCTGTAGATGATTCTACAACATGAATATCGACGGAAGTTTCAATGGAAGAATCTCCTTTTGGTGAATCGGGTAAAGTTATAATAGGAGAATTCGTCTTGAAAGATTTCTTATTACTCTTGCTAGTGTTAACAGAACCAATTACACCATCAACGACATGAGATCCTGAAGGAGTTGTAGTTAACTGATCAGGTCTTGGTAAATCGGGGATTTTGTCATACAGAGTACTTGACTGTGTATATACAAGGTCAAGGTAGTGAGCTTGAGCAATGACTTGTTCTTCTGTAACAATGCCTCCTTTGGCCACATCTTCAGTAATTTTGGGCAATAACGATTTGATAAACCATTCAGCCAAAATTTGATCCGGAATAAAGAATTTCACCAAACGTCTCCTATGTCTCCATTTATGAATGTGATTAGATATGTACGTAGACGTAGATTGTTTTAATGAGGTCAACAATTTCGTGCCATTGTTATATCTGACAGGCAACTGAAAATGGATTAAGAAATCAGTAGCTAATGCATTAAAATTATTAAATGAGCCTCGTGGTAACTCAATGTACCATTTGATAGCAAGACCAATGAGAGTTCTCTGAAAAAGACGTAATCGAATCGAATCATAGATTAGTGAATTGGATGCACACTAGAGGTGATAAGTCATAATATGATTAGATGGATCTTCTCTTGACTTACCTTCAAACTTTGGAATATCACTGGGCAACTTATTAGGCATCGGCGGCCAATACGGAAGATAAAAAATGGGATCATTCGTAAGGCGTGATAAATCAAGTAAATCTAAAGTTGCTATGAACGGTAACCGACGGCTAGGGTCTTGTGTGATCAAACCAGTTCCAGGAGGAGGATATTTAGGATATCCTGGAATTGGATGTGCATTGGGAATTGTGAAACCTCCTGGATAACCGGGATTAACTAGACCAAACTGGGGTTGTTGAGGTACTTGATAAGTATACCCAGGATACGGCTGATATTGATATGTTGGATTTTGTGTAGCATGTCCAAATTGATACTGCCCTTGGTACGGTTGATAAGTAAATTGTGGTTGACTAGTGAGAATCGTACTTGTACTAGATTGTCCTGCTGGTATCTGGACCGTAGTTTGAATTGTAGGTCCTGACTGTGGCACAGATACTTGAGGAATTTACACTGATACATGGTTAGTAGAAACAGACGCTGCAGGTACTCCAGAAATAGGTGTGGTCGGTTGAACAGAGGTTGCAGCAGCAACAGAAGATTGAGGCGGAGTTCTAGGTGTACTAGGCCCAGGCTGCTGAACAGAACCAGGTGCAGAGACTTGAATGGTAGGTTGGACAGGTTGTTGGGTTAGACCAGAACCTATGGGCTATCCAGGTTGATTAGGTAACTGCACATTGGGTTGCAAAGTCTGTTGAATTTGAGATAGATCCCACACCGTATTAATTCTGGGATATTGATCCATAGAAGGTTGTGCATATGAAGGACCATAACTAGGTTGAACTTAGGGTTGATAATTAACTGGAAAATTTCCAGCTCCTTGTAATAATGGTTGACCTGAAGGAGGTTGAAAACCTTGAACTGGGTGCTGACCTTGAGGTTGATATTGACTTTGAGGCATGTACTGAATCTGGGGTTGATATTGACCCAGAGGTATGTACTGAATCTGGGGTTGATATTGATCCTGAGATATGAACTGACTCTGGGGTCGATATTGACCTTAAGGTATGTACTGTCCTTGAGGTTAATATTGACCTTGAGCTTGCTCTCCAGGCTGTAAATATTGTCCTACAGGTTGACCTCCAGGTGGTAAAAAATTACCCTGAGGTTGCCCCCCGGGCGGTGATTAACTACCTTGAGGCCGCCCCCCAGGCGGTAAATGACTTCCTTGAGGTTGATTCCCAGGCGGTAACTGACTTCCTTGAGGTTGAGGATTTGGAATATTTTCAGAAATCATATAAATTTGTTCTATGTTCAACGTTTCAGTGTTTGTTCCATTTGTATCAGATGATAACATTTGTTCAATTGGTTGAGGAGCTGCTCCTGAGAATGTGCCAGAGAGCGACTGGTATCCCGGAGGAACAGACGAACCATCGTATAAAAATGTTTCTGGAGATTCAGAAAACATAGATGACTCACTCGACATAACTAATGAAGGTTGATAACCTCTTGGTGTAGGGTAAAAAGAAATTCGGGGTGGAGAATAAGTAAGACCTGTGTTTTGTAAAAAATCTGTCAATGATAAATACCAAGCATCAGTTCTAAAAGGACTATAGAATATTGATTCACGTTCTCTAAGATTCAAAGTTTCTTGGGTTTCGAGAAGAATTACATATTCGTCTGGACCAACAAGTTCTTCAATACATATGAGATCAGAAGGAAGTTTTTCGGTAATGCAATGTATTACTCTAGGTGAATCAAGATCACTAGAAGTTGGAGTAACAAATCCTGAAGATGATTCCAACATAGCAGGTTCAGTTTCTGGCTCAGAAATTTTAGGTTCTTCAGCTAATTCACTGGTTGCAGAAGCAATGTCAGTGATTTCGGAAATTGAAATTGGCTCTTGAATATATTCTGCTGATTTTGGTTGATTTATTTCATGATAATCAGGATGAGTAATTATGGATGATTCTCTTGGTTTCGTGGATCTAATTCTACTGATAGTATGCGGTACCAGAGCTTTCAGTGCTTCAAGTTGGCTTGGTGTATACTCAGGGGGTTTCCCTTGAAGTCTACGCGATTGTCTTGGTAATTCAACCACGATTAAAAATTGTTAATCACACAGAATCAAAGAAAATTTCAATTAAAAATCCTAAAATCACTAAGGAGACAATCAAATGATCAAACACTTATAAAATCTAGGAGATCAAACCACACACAAACAGTAGATTCCCACACTAAAAACACTAGTTGGTGATGAAATCCAACATCGTAGTATTTTAATATAGAAATGGCAGTAGGAACAGTTACCTCGACAACCTAGTTAATGAAACAGACTGGTGCAAGTTTCTCCACTTAAACCATCTCGAGTGAAGATAACCCTCCAGAGATTCCAAGTGAGTCTAGTCGACATCTGCTCCAGGTACAGTGGGATCTTTCCTCCACTTTCACCTTAGGAAATTTTTTTAAATTTTATGGCCACTAAGGTCATCAACAGAAACAAATATACCTTTGGGAACAATCTACAATCCGATATACGCGCAAGGGCAGAGTAACAAAGCTCAATCCCCTTGAATGCTCCTTGACATAATCCAAGGTATACCGACAAGTGACCCCAGGCTCCTCGACAATGGTCAATCCGAGGTTTATCGTTGTTAATACGTGCATATCTTCTATCGTTTCCAATGAGATAGAATTGATCACCTCACTGGTTCGGATATGATCTCCTGCTTGACTCCTTTAGGAGGAGCTTCTCGGAGCATACAAGCTACTATTGGATTTTTCCTACCGCAATATTGACTACTTGTTTGTTTTAATTGTCTTGGAGAGTTAATTACTCCCTACTCCAAGACACTAGCTTAAGCTATGTTGGTGAAAAGAGTCCTAGAAATATAAAAATTACTAGATTGATTTTAATAAGCGTTGCTTTTAATAGGCTGTTTCTTAGGACAATAGGTGCGAAAGTGAAACTTTGATGATATGTAGTGACCCGACTCAAAGCACACTAAAAATGCATCTATTATGAGAAAAAATTCATTTACTTTCAATGAATTCTATTTAAAAGAAAGAGTTGAGAGATGCAATCTTTTAAAACAATTCTTTCCTTCAAAACAAGAACATATGAAAACAAATCTTATCTCATGAGAACCCAGAATGATCAATTGCTCAAAACGAAATCCCTTTATTATTCAAGATCAAAACTACAATCAAACATTCTCCAAAAGAAAACTACAATTTCTAGAAATAATACTCAAAACTAAAAACACTAATTTCGAGATCTAAAAATTCTAAGAATTCAATCTGAAATCAAAACTTTAAATATTTTTAGGACGTTTTCCTTAGTGTGTAATCTAACTTAGAAATTCTTTGTTGAAATCAGAAAAAACTCAAAAACATCCAATTATGGTTTTTTAAGTGAAATTCAACACTTAAAGAATTTTTCTTTTAAAGATTTGCAAATGAGAAAATGGGATCTAATTCTCATAAAACAATTTCTGCTATGAAGTCAAAGACTCAGCAAGAAAAAAATGAAATACCAGTGACCTAAGGTATACAGAGGTTTCTAATCTTTGAGTGACACAAAGATAAAGCAAAAATCACTTATAACATGCAGATCTTGTAGAAAATCATTCAAAACTTAAAAATGCTGAAAGAAACTCTCAGACAAAGCTTTCTGACAGAACATACAAGTTTGGGTATATACTGAAAATCTTGCAAGCCGATCCTAGAAAAGAGAATTTTAAGTTTTTCAAAAATTTTCTCAGGGTCCGTAGGTTTTAGTGTAAATAGGTGCGGTGCCGCACTATGTATACAGAAAAACAACGGAGATGACCGCACTGTGCCTAAAGACAAAGTGTGGAGACCAGAAAACTTAAAGAAAAATAAAAAATTCTAAAGCACTTTTCAGGGATTCTACAGGAATAAATTACCCAAGCCAGTATCAATCAATCAAAATCAGAAAAATAATTTCACAAGTCAAAAATAAAAGAAAACTAAGTTCGAGATCCATTCCCTAGTGGAGTTGTCATTTTGTTGGACGGATAAATTGTTCTTGCGGACAAGACAGATCTCCCTAGTATCCCATGGATAACTAGCAACAAACAGATAGATGTAAACTACTTTCTCTAGATTATATTTGATCTAGAATTATCTATAATGAAGGATTTAAGACTTATTTGTTGTCCAGCGCTGTTCGTAGTCTTCTTTCCTGTCGCTTTGAATATGTCTCCTTTTGGGATCTGCAATAAAAAACATGAAAGAATCAGAAGCACCTGCATAATATAGATTAATTCATAAACCAAAAATCTATCTTGATGATCAAGAAATTAAAGAAATAAACTATTTAAATAAACAACTCATTGAGAAAACAGGATCCATTTGTATTATCTTTAATGAAAAAAGGAGCCTTACAACCGTGTTCGCCTTGATGTCGTACAGGTCCTTCTGGGGTCCGGAACACGCGTTTCCTATTTTTTGACAAGCCTTTGCACTCTCTCGACTAACATACACATGAGTGTGTAATCATTCCCATATGATAATCAGTTAAGAGAGTCTGAGTTTCTCCAGCAATTCTCCTCAAAAAATCTCAAAGCCTAACTCCCCTTGAGGCTGAACTATGGCCTCAATTTATAGAAAAGGAGAAGAGGTTGTAGCTCCAAATAAGAGGGGATATGATCCTCTTTCAAAGGGATTAAGTTCCACATACCAAGAGGTAGGCTCCTTTAATGGAGGGATGAATGTACATGAAAGGAGCGAACTTTCCACTGGATAATTGCTTCCAGAAGCTTCCAGATTCAACCAGCTGGGCTTCCAAATTTTACTTCCGCCTTCACTTTACCTTTTATAGGGAACCACACCTTTGATGAAGAAAAAGTATGGTAGGTTCGGCATTCTCTAGAAGAAACAGATGCGACACCGCAGGTAATACTAAGAGAAAGTGCGGTACAAGTATTTTTATGACTTCTATAAGTTTTTCTCTCAATTTAAAGTCTTGGTTTTAGGAACTTGATGTTTGTAGACTTCTAAGGGAGTAATATATGAGTAATGATGAACCCATACAGACAGTAAAATGTCATGGTGACAATTTTTAGTGTAACAAGAAGCAAGAAAATGGTTAAAAGGCTTCACCCCTAATAGTATCAATGATCTCCCTGCTTTTCTTCAACTGTTCCTAAACAAATGGGACATCAAGAGAATTCCCCTTCAAATCCTATCAGAATACAATGACCTTAAAAGAAATGTTGGAGAGAGTGTCCAATATTATTGCACTAGATTCAATAGTGTTTATAATGCACTCTC
This sequence comes from Pinus albicaulis, assembly GCA_034641835.2. Classification (NCBI taxonomy): domain Eukaryota; kingdom Viridiplantae; phylum Streptophyta; class Pinopsida; order Pinales; family Pinaceae; genus Pinus; species Pinus albicaulis. The sequence continues at coordinate 1,446,952,008 of CM076579.1, forward strand.
TCCACAAATGAAACCTCCACAAGGCTTAGCCTTAATGAAGTTTCCTGAAGGATTTGACCCAGACATGTGTTATCAATTAAGGGAGAGAGAACCCCTCACATTAGAAGATATGTAGAAAGGGGCAGTACGTGTAGAAGCTAACCTAAATTCCAAAAGGGCTAGATTGAAAGTAGAGAAAAAGGTTACTTACAAAGATGAAGCTGGACCCTCCACATCAGATTCCAAAATCGATAGTCTGGTTAGAACCATGGAGATGATGATGGAAAGAATTAACATGAATGAGAGAGCTTATCCTAAAGAAAACCAAACAGCTCCTCAAAACAAAAATCAAAATCAAAACCAAAACTTTAGAAGGATTCCCCCTCAAATTAGACAAAGAGGCCCTGATCAGCAAATCAGACCTCCTTTTCAAAAAAACTACGCTGATGAAGATGAGAGAGTGATTGAAGAAAAAGAGGAAGACCACATAAACTTATTAGGAGTAAACAATGAGGATATTGCTTTCCTCAATGAAGAATAACAAAGCATATTTACACCCCATAATGAAGAAACCTAGAATCTGAAGATTACAAACAAGGCTTTGAAAATACTATAATGGAAGTACACAGACAATATGACCTTAGGAGTAAAAAGAATCAAGACACTCCCAAAAAGAAAGCCTCTGAAATTTTCGTTAGAAACAATCCTAAAAACTTTTTTAAAAAGACAGCAAAAAACAAAAAAACAGTGGCTGAAAGTTCTGATAAAAACAAAGGAAAAAACAATCAAATCAAGGACAAACATAGTGGTGAACAAAGTAGCACTAGCAACTCAGCTAATGCTCCTAGTAAAACTATTTTAACTATTGTTCACAATAAAAACCAGCAAGATGAATTTGCTGAGAAAACAGTGACTAAGAAGGATGATCTAAACATTTCGAAAGCTCAAATACCTTTCAGCATAGAGAGTGAAATTGCAAAAATCAAGATTCATGTTTCTCTTACTGAATTAGTCACCCAAGATGTATATAAAACCCAACTTTTGAGAGTTTTAAACATAGGATAACAAACTGATTCTATCAATGTAACTGATGACAAGCCTGAGCTTCTGTTTGGACCAAAAGTAGAAGGGAAATTTCAAGAAGGAGGTGTTCCTCCCTTTTATGTCAGTCTAAACATCCATGATAAGATTTTGCACAATTCCATGCTTGACTCAGGAGCCTCCCTGTTGTAGCCCCTACAACACCCTCCAAAAAATTAACAACCTTATGCCTAAAGTAGTGATGGAGAGACTTGGCCTTGAGATAACTAGACCTTACAAATATTTATACTCCTTTGATTCTAGTAGAGTTAAATGTCTAGGCTTGATCAAAGATTTATGTGTCAACTTAACACAAATATCAGTGAAGAGCTTAGTGATGAACATTGTAGTGGCTGGTATACCTCCTAAATATGGCATGCTCCTTTCAAGGTCTTGGGGGGCTGAACTCCAAGGTACCTTGCAAATGGATATGACTTATGCAACCATCCCTGTCTTTAGTTAACCAAGAAGACTATATAGGGAAACACACATGAAATACATGGTTAGTAGTCAAGAAAAACCAAACAACTCCCCTCTTTATTCTATTCACACATACCTTGAATCACTCATTCTTTACAATGATGAAAATCGTAATGAGCGAGGAGAAGGAGATAAAAAACCAACAATAGAAAAAGAGGAAAGGAAGGAGGAGTAACTAAAATAGTTTGCTAACTCAGAACATCACAACAAACATAATGAAGGTCATAGGCAACAAACCAACCACCGACATAGGGTTGATCATGAAAAAAAAAATAGAACTCAACATAGTGAAAACCTTGAGGAACAAAGTAAAAATGAACATATTACAGATCCTAAAACACAACATAGTGACAGCCACAATAAATAGAACAAAGAGGACAAAACTGACTTAAAGAACAAATCTAAACTGAACCTCTTTGGAGTATGAGTTTTGATGGGTCTTGTAGCAAGGCTGGTTCAGGAGCTGGCATATGGGTGCACAACATAGAAAACAATCATGCGGAAGGTCACTCATATAAAATAAGCTTTCAATGCACAAATAACATAGCTGAGTATGAGGCCCTCCTCTTGGGACTGCGATTATTGAAAAAAATAAGAGCCAAGAGGATAACTGTTCATGGAGACTCAGAACTGATTATTAAACAAGTAAATGGAGAATATACTGCCAAGCATCCAATATTACAAGCATATAGAGATGATGTTGTGGACCTCTTGAAAACATTCACAGAATATGAACTTAGCTTTGTCCCTAGAAACCAAAACACTCTTGCCAATGGTTTAGCATTTGCTGCTAGTACGTGTCAAAAACCTTATGAGAGCAAACAATACACAGTCCAAGTTAAATACAGACCAAAAGTCCCTGATAATATAAAATATTGGCAAGTCTTTGAAGGAGATAAGCAAATAAAGGATTTCCTAGAATCCAGAAATGGGTTTGAAATGTCAAATTCAGACTCAAAGTATGAAGGAGATTGTCCTACTAAGGAACAAACTTATGAAGAAGAGACTCCTAATATTGTTGATATAAATCTTGCTGATATAAATCTGTTAACTAAAAAACACCCATAGAAAACAGAGCTGAGCACTAATTTAGAACAAGAAGATTTTGAAGTGCTGAAGTCTAACACTGATAACTTGCCAAAGGGACTGGTGCCTCTGGAAGAATTGTTTGACTTTAATGTTGTTTCCAAAAAGCCAAAAATGGAACCCACTGAAACTGAAATAGAAGAGTGCAATATAGGTAGTGAATTAAAACCCAAAATGATCAAGTTGTTTTTTAGACACAACCAGCTCATATAAAACTGAAATACCTTGAGTTATTTAGAGAATTTTCTGATGTATTTGCTTGGAGTTATGAGGAATTAAAATCATATGATATAGAGATAATTCAACATAAGATACCTCTCAAATAAAACCAGAAACCTTTTAGACAAAAATTGCGCAGAATAAACCCTGTGCAATTACCCCTGGTTGAGAAAGAAATCAAGAAAATGTATGATGCTGGAATCATAGTCCCAGTGAGATACTCAAAATGGGTGTCCAATATTGTGTCAGTGAGGAAGAAAACTGGAGAAATAAGGCTTTGCATAGACTTTAGGAACTTAAACAAAACTTCTTTAAAGGACAACTACCCCTTGCCCAAAAAGGATCATATCTTACAAAGGGTAGTGGGTTCTACGAGAATTTTTTTGTTAGATGGCTTTTCAGGATATAACCAAGTGTTGGTACATCTTGATCATCAACTTAAAACAACGTTCACTACACCTTGGGGTACTTTCATGTATGTGAAAATTCCCTTTGGTTTAATGAATGTTGGTGCCACATTCCAAATAGCCATGGATATTTCTTTCTCAGAAGAGATAGACTTCTTCATTGTGATATATTTAGATGACATCACAGTCTATTCCAATACATATGAAGAACACCTTGCTCACCTAAGAAAAGTCTTTGAGAAATGTAGAAAGTATGGTCTATCCTTAAACCCCAAGAAAAAATTATTTGGCCTCCAAGAAGGAAAACTTCTAGGCCATATCATATCTAAACAAGGGATCAAGATAAACCCAAAAAGGATTGAAGGAATAATGCAAATAAATCATCCTAGAAATATCAAAGAACCAAAATCTTTCATTGGAAAGATTAATTTCTTAAGAAGGTTCATACCAAATCTTGTTGAACTCCTTAGAAACATAACAAACATGCTAAAAAGGGAAACATGAGTAAAATGGACCAATGAAGCAAAGCAATCCTTTGAACTGGTTAAACAAGCACTCACCCAAACACCAGTTCTCATTAACCCTGATTTTAATAAAGATTGCTTCATTTTCTCCTTTGCATCAGAACACACAGTTGTTGTTGTCCTACTTCAGAAAAACATAAAAGGACAAGAGTAGCCCATTGCATTTTTCAGCAAGGCATTAAGAGATGTACCCTTGAAATACAACATAATGGAAAAATAGGCTTTTGCCTTGATCAAAGCACTGAAAGATTTCATAGTTTACATTTTACACCCACACATCATTGCCTTTGTTCCACACAGTTGTTAAGAGCTATACGTATCTGCCTCAAGAAGGGGAAACCAGAGCTCAAATTTTTTGCACATTACCTCTTAATTATCAAAATAGAAAACAATAGTCTTAGCATCTCTATCTTTTGTTTATGAGGAAAAAAATTGATGAGGAACTAAAATTATAAAAATGATCATGGGGGATCTATGTCAAGTTCTCACGAACCAAACCAAAATTGCGACAATGAGATAGACACCGACGAACCAAGCCAGACTAGAGTTTACCAACTTGTGAGTCGCCATGGAACCTGGGAGATTAGTGCTTTCTGCATTGTAACTGCATTGACTCCATGTTGGAACCACACTGAATTTGAGCAATTTCGTGGGCCTGTAGGTTGTCGGAGCCCGTAGGTGTTTCCTCCAGGGTGTAACAACCATAGGACTAGGACGAGGAGGGGAGGGGAGGGGAGTTTCCGCAACCATAGGGATGGGGGCGTGTGAGGACATGGGAGGGGCCATTGGGGCATTGGTGACAGGCAGAGAAGTAGAGACAACATGAGTGGAGCACGCGGGAGAGAGAGTGGGAGAGGAGGGCGACGAAATGTTGGGGGGGGGGGAGCGAGTATATTTTAAGGTCTCTGGACAAACACTTGAGGGAGGAGTGGCTTTGGAAGGTAGATATCTCTGTTATCCATATGGTGGCTTTCGATTTCTCCTGAGCTCTCTCCTTGAGGTGGCGAGCAAGTATGTTAGATAGGGTCCATAGTGTTGGATTTCCTCTACAAGTCTTTGCCTCCTCAAGAGCAAGGACCTCCCTTCTAATAGGATCCAGAATTCCATGCTCGAAAATGGGAGCGACAGAGGCTTCATCAAAGGTGTTGGGGGGACATCCATGACCCCTACCTTTGTCAATGCGTCGTCCCCTACCTCTTTCATTGTTCATCGTTGGGTGGAATAAGACTAACGTTGCAGAGCTGGTGCCGAAGGAGACAAAGAGAACCTTGAGGAGAATGAATAGGTGGAGAAACTAACTAGAAGCCATATTCCTTGGCCTTTTATTGCTGGATTGGACAAGCGAGAGAGTAGGGTACGAGGCATGTGTATGACAGCAGGAGAATTTATCGTCATGGTTGCCACTTGTTGGTGGATTTGCGTCAGGTGGTGTCTGTTGAACCTTAGAATTATCCTCTCTCTGACATCTTTTCTCACATTTTTCCTTTACTTTCTCATAATTTCATACACTCCAATCAATGATAAATGTCATGTTTTATTTCAAGGAATGCATTATATGATTTCTACGTTATATTCTGATGTTTTTGTTATTCAAATGGATTTTTGTAATTTGGCTATAGAACGCAACCTATTCTGCAGCTAATCGTTGGTTTCGTTGCTACTTTCATGGTTTGACAAGTTCCAAAGAGAAAATATAGAAATGAGCCACATGGGCATCTCCAGAATAATTCACACATGGAATTCGGTCAAAGGACGTAAGCCGAGAATAGAAGGACTCTTGATTTTCTCTGACGTAGCAAATGAAGAGTTAAACAGTCAATCTCCAATTTTCTAATTCAGTTAAGTTAGCCACATGTGGGCGAAATTAGCTCATCACAGTTATGTTTTGTTTTATGTAAATATCGGTTGTACAAAACTGATGACAAGTAGTATTTTTTGTTGAAACGTTGTGTATTGTTTTTAAACTTTGTTTTATTATAATACAAGGATCTTGTTCATGGTTCCAGTGATTGCTTAGTGCGTATATAATCAGTTAGGATCTCAACCAAATTTGTTGCAGAGGGCCCCTGCACAGTAGGAGGTTTTTCATTCATTGTTTTAGTTTAAATTCTTTACTCTGTTTTGTCAATTCTGTTTTCTGAGTAGGTTAATATTACATTACAGTTTTCGATCAGTAGCATAGAATTAAATCATGAATGTCTTCTTAGCATCAACAATAGAATGACTGCGTAATCATTGTTTTTCTAAAAACCTTTCGAGAGGATAGATTTATCTATTTTCAAATTGGATTAAGTTTGAGGCAATAGAGCTCATAGTTATCTAGTTTCCTTTAATGTTCTGTTATTTAATTTCTTAGATTAAACTATCAATTCATTGTATAATTGAATGTTCCTAAAAGATCAAGCTAAGAAGGTGATTTGTCATACTTCTAAATTGGGAGATTGAATGTTCAACCTATATAATCAGTTGAGCTTTACTTTTGCATGCTTTCACATTTGCTTTTAGATCCTCATTTAATTGTCTCATTGGGTGTTCTTAAAATTCATTTCAAGAAGATGGCTTTATCATATTTCTAAATTGAATGATTGAATATCTAAATTATGCAATTATTGAGTTTTCTTTTGCCCACTTTACTTGTTTTTCTAGAACATTAGAAATTAAGGAATAATTGGTTGCTTACACATCATTTCAAGAGGGTGATACTTCATATTGAACGCTGGAGTAATCAAACATATATTAGTTGTTTTCTTTTAAATCTGCTTTCATTTAGAGTAGCATTACAATTTCAAATTTCAGTTATAAGATTTATATCCATGGAATAGGACTAATGTTAAATTAGATTTCATTGGAATAGACACTCTGTTTTCAGATCAGATTCTAACTAGCCAATAGTCTTTGATTCATTTTTATGCAAATTAGTTTAACTTAGGAACACTTTCTTTTCTTCCTTCTTTTAACATTAGTTTTACACATTAAATTTCACTAGGTTCATTTGATTCCTTTCATAGTTTTAGATTAACACTCTTAGACATAAAGAAGAAAACCTCCAAAACAACATAAAAATACATACAACGAAGTAAGAAGAAAGTTAACTAAGCACATATAATACATCACACTTCATCAGTTTACAAACCTCGGTTGATAATTTATGTAAGCAATTTAAGACATTAAATTGGCTAAACATTTTGGCATCGTTGTCGGAGAAGTGTAATTAGGTAGCCTCATTTCTTATATCTAAGAAAAAAAATTATATGCGTAGAGAAAGAGATTCTAGGGGTATATTCATAGCTAGAGGCAGGAGTTTAATTCTTACAACACCACTCACTCCACCTAGACCGTGAAATGATACATCTCCATCTCAAACTCATATTCCATACTTTACTAGACATAGACTTCATGAAGTTCCAAGGTCAGAAATCCAATTAGGAGGATCTCCTACTTCATCCATTGAGGTAGTCTTAGAGGAAGAAGATCCTAGATCTCCATCAGAAGGAGTAACCTTCTTCACCTCTATAGGGAAACATATTTTAGCTGAAGAATTAGAAATTCCTAGTGGAGAGGAAGAAGAATAACCTTTCTTCAACATACCATTTCAAGAAGAACCAGAGGAAGATAAATTAACCTTGCAGATTGAATCTTATATTAGCTCTGAAGAATCTATAATGGCAGGAAGAGGAGAAGGAGGAGAAGGAGAAGGATAAATTCTAAATGGAGAAAATATATTGTTTGGAGGAGGAGGTAGAGGAAGAGGTAAAGGGAATGTAGGAGGAGGTAGAAGAAATGAAGAAAACAGAAGAAATAGGGAAATTAATAGTTTTTTTGGATTCCCTATAGTTGATGGAGATACAAGTGCCATAATGAAAAATATCTCACCTTTTATCTTCTCAAATTCTCATGGATTAAAAAGTGAAGATCCTGAAACCTTTTTGTTTGAATTTGAATTTTTGTGTAGAACTTATGATTATTTACAAGACTCTCAAAAACTTAATTTATTTCCTTCAGCATTGAAAGCAACAACTTTAAAATGGTTCATGGGTTTAATCACTCAGTCTATCAGAACATGGAATGACACGAAGAAAACATTTTTAAAAAGATATCTAGATAACTGCATACCCATTAATCACAAGGATGAAGTATTCAAAATGATGCAAAAAGAGGATGAGAATTTGGAGAATTTAATTGAAAGATTCAATTATAACATAAAAAGAGCAAAAATGGATAATTTAGATCAAGATACTTTAAAATCTCTTTTATTAAAATCCATTAGAGATGAGTGGATAGACATCCTCAACATGATGGAGAAGGGAGATATCTCTCAACTCTCATTAACTGACATTGTTGAATTATGTATTCATCTCTCAAGGGGAAAAGAAAAAACTAGGAAAAGTCCAAGAGATCCTTCTCTTGCTAGAGTAAATAAATCTGCAACTGGAACAGTAAGTAGGGCAAAAATTGGAAGCATGCTTGATGAATTTAAAACGGATATTTTAGGGAGTCTTAGTCAATAGATAGACACCCTTAAATTACAAAACAAGCAGAAAGCCGAGAGTGATGCTTTAGCTATTTTCTGTCCTAAATGCAGAAAGAAGCATGCTTTAAGAGAATGTTCTTTTGATGCAAAAGTCATAGAGACCTGTATGATTTGTTCAAAAAGTCATGAAACTAAGAGTTTCCATTCAATTCTAGGTCTTAAGGTTGTTTTTCAAGAAGAAACAACTTCAAATCCAATAGAATCTCTTTGCTTTGTCTCTAGAAGACCATGGTAGGGGCCACAAACTCAAGACTTTAACAATCAAATGTATACTCACCCCCCACCAAATAATTGGAATTCTTGGCAACAACCTTGGCCTCAACCTCAATCTCAATCTCAATCTTGGGCACAATGAATGAAAAATCCCTATGGAAGATTCACTCAATACTACCAATATCCTCCATCATATCCAAACTATCCGCCCCAACAAATTCCTCAACAAAATCAACAACCCCGACTCCAAAACCAAAAACCACAACTTTCATTGCCATTCCCACAAAGACCAAATCAACTACCTGCCCAATCATTACAAAACCCCAATAATAAAAATCCTCAAAATACTTACATGATAGAAGGACAACAATTTCCAACCTACATGATTACTCCTTTAGATATCGATGTCCAACTTAGATCTGGTAGGATACTAGAAAATAAAAAGCCTTATGTAGCTATTCAAGGACAAGATAATTTTGAGGAAGATTCTCTACAGCCAAATAAAGTTTTTGAGGAAGGAACATCTCTTCAAAACCATAATTTTGAAAATGAAAAACAAAAAGAACCAATAAACTCAACTCCTATCATAGAGCAACCATCAGTACTTACTTTTAAACCCCCTTTTCCTGAAATATTACAAGTTGATAAAGGGGTAGAAAAGCATATTATTTTTCCCAATTATGATTTTCTAGACGAATTGAAAAATGTCTGTATCAAAATCCCTTTGTTATAAGCCATTAAAGAGATTCCAATTCTAGCCAAAACAATAAAATATTTGAGCATGAAGAAACCAGGTAGAAAAACAAAAGAAATAAAAATAATTTCGCTAGTACGAAAAATTGCAGACATAATGATGGGAAAAATTTCCATACAAAAATATTTAGATCCAGGAAGTCCAGTTGTAAAAAAACATATCAATGTTGTTGAAATTTCAAATACATTGATTGATTTAGGAGCAGCAATAAACATCATGAGCAAACAAACCATGGAACAACTCAAACTTCCTAATCTTTTGTATACACCTACATTACTACAATTAGCAGACAGATCTGTAATCAAGCCAAACGATGTGTTAGAAGATATTTCAGTATCCTTAAACTCTTGGGGGTATCCTGTTGATTTTATGATCTTAACTCCTAAGAACAATCTAGGAGGATATCCACTTATATTAGGAATACCTTGGTTGGCTACAGTTGATGCTTTCATTAGATGTAGATCTGGTGACATGTATATCTCTGATGGTAACTCAACAAAGAAATTCACTATATATCCTCCAACAAAAACAATCACAGAGTTAGATGAAAAAGAATGGATTGATGATGACAATGATATACAGCCCCTCTTTACTATTTCAAACATTAGTGAAGATAGTCAAATCTTAAATTCTATAGAAAACTTTGAATCATCTTCAGAATATGAACATGATCAATTTCAAGAACAATGCAATATTGAATATTTGTCATCCACGTAGATGTATCTTCATTCTATGGAAGAATTTGGTAGCTCTACAATTGAAATCTTTCCAGGAAAAGCTTTGAACATAAACAAAAACTCGGAAAGACTACAACAGGAAAAGTTAATCAAAACATTACAACAACATTCTTCTGCATATGCATGGGAATACAATGACATGAAAGGAATTAGTCCTAAGACTTGTATACATCATATTTATATTGAGGAAAATTTTGAACGTATCAGACAACCTCAAAGAATGATGAATTCAAATCTTAGGGAAATTGTGAAAGAAGAGTTGCAAAATTGTTGAATGTAAACTTCATTTACCCAATTTCGGACAGTCAGTGGGTTTCCCTTTAGTGGTTGTACCCAAAAATAATGGTAAGTGGAGGGCATGCATTGATTATTGAGAGTTTAATAAAGCTACCCTAAAATATAATTTTCCTTTACTCTTTATAGATCAAGTATTGGATACATTAGCAGGTAAGAAGTATTTCTCATTCTTGGATGGTTTTAGTGGTTACAATCAGATTCAGGTAGCACCCTGAAGACCAAGACAAGACCACATTCACCTGTCCATGGGGGACTTATGCCTACTGAGTACTTCCTTTTGGATTGTGCAATGCACCTGCAACATTCGAAAGGGCAATACTAGGAATTTTTTCTGATCTAATACATGATTGTGTAGAGGTGTATATGGATGACTTTATAGTTTATGAGAATTCATTTGAATAAGTTTTAGAGAATCTGGAAAGGCTTCTTAAAAGATGTGAGGAAGCAAACCTTTCAATAAGTCATGAAAAATGTTTTCAAAGGGGATTTTTTTAGGACATCACATTTTAGGAGATGGAATTAAAGTTGATACATATAAAGTTGAATTAATCTCCAAATTATCAATTCCAAGTAGTTAAAAGGATGTTAGAAGTTTTCTGGGATTCACAGGATATTATAGGAGATTTGTAGAAAATTTCACTAAAATAGCATCCCCACCCTTCAAGTTACTTACCAAAGATTGTGAATTCAGTTGGAATCTTGATTGCCAATTGGCATTTGAATCTTTAAAAACAAAAAATTATGAAGCACCCATCTTAAGAGGTCCAAATTGGAAATTACCTTTTCACATTTCAACTGATGCTTCAGATATAGGTCTAGGAGTTGTATTAGGAAAAAAAGCTTTGATCCCTTATGTCATCTATTACACAAGCAAGAATTTGACTCCCACTGAGTTAAATTACATTGTAATTGAAAATGAATTCCTAGTTGTTGTTCATGCTATCAGCAAATTTAGACATTATATTACAGGCTATGAAACCTTTGTTCATACAGTTCACTCTGCAATTATATACTTAATGAATAAATCTATTACTAATGGCAGAGTTACAAGATGGTTATTACTCCTGGAAGAATTCAACATCACCATTCTAGACCGACCTGGAAAACAAAACACAGTTGTTGATTTCTTGTCTAGAATTCAAAATGTCAAAAATGACACTCCAGTTGAGGATACATTTCCTAATGAATATCTTTTTTCAATAACTACTAAAACTCCTTAGTTTGCAGATATCGCTAATTACTTAGTCACAAAAAAATTACCTTCACATTTATTTCCTAGGGAGAAAAGAAAATTTATTCAAATAAGTGCAAAGTACTCATGGATTACTAATGAACTTTATAAAACATGTTCAAATCTCATTATTAGAAGATGTGTTTGAGAAGATGAAATGCCTGAAATTCTTAAGCCATGTCATGATGAAACTTGTGGTGGACACTTTGCTGATAAGAGGACAACCTATAAAATCCTTCATTTAGGATATTATTGGTCATCCATCTTTAGAGATACCAAATAATATGTCAAAAGGTGTGACGGCTTCTAAAGAATAGTGAAACCTGCTCCTTCAGATGAAATGTCATTACAAACTCAGGTACTCATTGAACCGTTTGAAAAATGGGCCTTGGATTTTGTTGGACCAATCAATCCACCATATAATCAAAATAAATATATTCTGGTATGTATTGATTATGTCACTAAATGGGTAGAAGCTAAAGCACTACCTTTAGCTAATGAATGTTTTGTAGTTAAATTTATTTTTGAGGATATCTTCACTCGTTTTGGTGTTCCAAGATAAATTAAGACATATCAGGGATCCCATTTTACATCGAAGTTGGTGAAGGAGCTTGTGGAAGATTACAAGATCAAGCACATAGAATCTACTCCTTATCATCCACAAGCAAATGGTCAAGTAGAGTCTACCAATAAAGTGATTGAAGGAATTCTCACTAAGACTGTACATATACACAGAAGAGATTGGGCAGAAAGGCTTCCCGAAGCCTTATGGGCCTACAAAACTACATGGAGGAATACAATAGCACATACTCCCTATGAAATTTTTTATTGAAAGCAAATCATGTTCCCTATAGAATTTAAGATTCGAACCTTCAAGATGGCAGTCCAATTGGGACTTGATTTATCAGAAGCACAGAAGCATAGATTGGAGCAACTTAATGAGCTTAATGAAATCAGGCAAGATGCAGTTCAAAGAACCGTTATAGTCCAGCAGCAAAGGTCCAAATGGCACAATAAATATATCAAAGAGAAGAAGTTTCAAGCAGGGGATTGGGCACTTTTGTTCAATTCAAAATTCAAATATTTTCAAGGAAAGTTTTAGACTCATTGGCTTGGGCCATATGAGATTGAAAAATTCTTTGACAATGGAACGGTTAAGATAAGGACAATTGATGAAGAAAAGGTACTTCTTCTTGTGAATGGTTGTCGGTTGAAAGTATATCATAAGCCAATTTCAAGAGAAGATTTTATCAAGATTTTCCAAGATAATACTGATATGAAGTTAGTGAAGAAGAATTATTCTTCTTCACTGAACTTAGCTTTTATTTTTCCTATATATATATATATATATATATATATATATATATATAGAGAGAGAGAGAGAGAGAGAGAGAGAGATTGTATAAGTATAAAAACCAATCAATGATTGACATCCTTATACAGAAAATACAAGGTGAAAATCAGAGATTTCTGACATCCTATATTTTCCCTTTCTTTTCTGCAATAAGTAGTAGTACAGAGCTACATTCACATTCCATTCCACTGTCATATTCCATTTTATAGTTACATTCCATTCCATAGCCATATTCCATTTTGCAGCTCATATTCTACAGTAAAATTCCATTTCACATCCATATTACATTATGCAGTTGATTCCATTCTGCAACTGATTCCACATTCTGCAGTTGATTCCATAATCTGCAGCCACATTCCATTTCATTCTGCAGCTTTGAAACATTTGTACAGCCTACTAAAAAAAATGATGAATACAGGAAATTAATGGACTACACTTGAAGACCACCATGCTATAAGGTACCTAAAGAATCAACACCAGAGAAACGACAACGAAAGGTTAGTTTTAAAGGTAAAGTTGCAAAATTTTATTTTAATAGCAAGGTCAAAACATTAGCATGTATAATATGGTTGATCATATGCTACCTTGACATATCATCATTTGATTTGATTGGGATTTCCATCATATCATAGATCGGTCACATGATCTGCATTATGTTTCATAATGGTCCGCAATTGACTCCCCCATTTATTATTAACGGTTATGACCTGTTGACGTGACATATCCGTCTACGTTTCTTCAAAACCCTAATCCATCTCACTTGTTTATTCCTACAAACCCTTGATGCCTTTCATTAGATCTGTAATCCAATTCACTTCATAATAGAGAAGGATAATTCTGAAGGTTAAACTCTTCATATTAGAAGGCATGGGACTGATAGTAAAATCATAACCGGTGGGAACAAAATATATGGAAATATATCCTCAGATCAAGGAGATGTTGCAGAAAGATAAATGGCTCAAATTCATAGAGAAATTCAATGGCTTTCACAAAGAGACCACAAAGTCTTTTGCTCGGTCTTTTGATGGCACAAAAGTTGAAATTGGAGACATCAAACTCACAGTTACTGAGACATTTATAGCCGAAGCCATATAACTCCCAAGGGTCGGCGAAAGGTGGTTCAAAAACAAGGAATTTCACAATGAATCATGGAAAGTAATCCTCAAAAACCCAGGTATGGATATTTCTGTTTTCAAAAAGGGTATCCCCAACTCAGCACTTAAAATAAATGGAGGAATATGCTCTTAGTTTTACATAAATTTATCACCTGTGAAAGAAGGTTTGGCTACATGTATGTATATCATATTCGATTGTTGATGAATTTCTTAGAGGATGGTGAAATAAATCTTCCCTTATTTTTACTCAATAGCTTAAAAAGAATGTCTACAAACGGGCAGAAAATAATACAGTTTATAGATAACACTATGCACCATCATGGGTTGATAAAAATACTTCTTGAGTTTCATTTAAAAATTATAGGAGATTTCTGGAAGAATTTTCTTATCAGAAGCCATTTCCAAGAAGTACCAGAGCAACCTAAAGAAGACAATATTAGAAAGAGCATAAGGAAGAAGATTGACAGAAACATTGAAGATATACCTGCATCTCCATTTCAGAAAAGTGATGAAAATCTCATCTCTGCAGAGCTGACAAAGAACATAAAGCGAGGTAAAGTCAAGACAAGAGATAAGATAGAAAAGAGGAGAAAGGTTACAGGTGAGGAAAATATAAATCCTCTACAGCTGAGAAGGAGCTCCAGAGTCCGAGGTTCGATGAAGAAAACACTACCAAAAGAGACAGAGTTTGTAAGTTTATATGAATAAACTCCAATACCATCTCCTGTCAATATTTGTCCTCCACATAGCCCTAAAAATTCTCCTATTCATAATTTTGAAGGTAGTCCTAGCAAAAAATCTCCAGGCATAGACCCAGTACAACAAGAAATATACAATTACATAAAGTCATTAGAAAAGAAAAATGCAGCAATGAATCCAGAACCTCCTATCAATCCACAAGAACCTCTAGTTGATACTTTCAAACAGGAAATCTATGAACTAGAGATATTGAATAGGCATATTAAACATGAGAATGAAACCTTGAAGCAGCATAAAAAATTGGAGAAGGTAATTAGTGACAATACCATTCTGAATTTAGGATTGTGGTACAAAAAGAATAGGAAGTTAAAAATAAAGAACAAGTCACTAAACAAGGCAGTCATTAATCTCATATAGAAGCTCCTTATGAGAAAGCCTAGGATGGCAATCAATTCAAAGAAAAGCAAAAGAAGAAAACTGGATGTGTTAGCAGAAGTGTCTGAGCAAATGCAGTAAGAGAGGAAAATTCACAATTTTGGTAAATTACATGAGGACATGCAATGACTTCTTAGTGGGGGTATGTTGAACCTTAGAATTATCCTCTCTCTGACATCCTTCCTCATCTTTTTCCCTTACTTTCTCATAATTTCATACACTCCAATCAATGATAAATGTCATGTTTTATTTCAAGGAATGCATTTAAATGATTTCTATGTTATATTATGATATTCTTGCTATTCGAGTGGATTTTTGTAATTTGGCTAAAGAACGCAGCCTATTTTGCAGCTAATCGTTGGTTCCATAGCTACTTTCATGGTTTGACAGGTTCCAAGGAGCAAATAGAGAAATGAGCCACATGAGTATCTCTAAAATGATTCACACATTGATTTCGTCTTATCTACTTGATCGAATCGATAGAAAAGGAGGCCTGAGATTGTGGTCAAAGTCTGGTCAAAGGACGTAAGCTGAGAACAGAAGGACTCTTGATTTTCTTTGACGTAGAAAATCAAGAGTTAAACAATCAAATTCCAATTCTATAATTCGGTTAAGTTAGCCACCTATAGGCGAAATTAGCTCATCACAGTTATGTTTTGTTTTATTTAAATATCAGTTGTACAGAACCGAGGAAAAGTAATATTTTTTGTTGAAACGTTGTGTATTGTTTTGAAACTCTATTCTATTATAATACAAGGATCGTGTTTATGGTTCCAGTGATTGCTTAGTGCGGATATAATCATATAGAATCTCAACCAAATCTATTGCAAAGGGCCCCTGTACAGGAGGAGGTTTTTCATTCATTGTTTTAGTTTAAATTCTTTACTCTGTTTTTTCAATTCTCTTTTTTGAGTAGGTTAATATTACATTACAGTTTTCGATCAGTAGTTGTTACTCAGGTAAATCCCTTCTACGGACAGAGGCGATCCCACTAGCCCT
This sequence comes from Pinus albicaulis, assembly GCA_034641835.2. Taxonomy (NCBI): domain Eukaryota; kingdom Viridiplantae; phylum Streptophyta; class Pinopsida; order Pinales; family Pinaceae; genus Pinus; species Pinus albicaulis. Next base: position 1,446,968,148 of record CM076579.1, read on the forward strand.
AGGGTGGGTCTAGAAACAAAGGATCATGCTAGAGTGTAGGTTCCTAGATACTTGAATGAAAGAGGATGCGATAAGATGGCCTACCTGTGGTCCAAAGTTATCGTCGATGCCTGTAGTGATGATGAGAGCCTCTCGCTCCTGATCGAAGACAAGTCACAACCCCTTCGCCTATCGTGTTTGGACACCTGCACAGAGATCAGAAAACGATAACCACATACCACATACTAATTCCATCCAAAATCCACTAGTCAGTCAGAGAAGACTAGCATATTGCATTCGATAAAGACAAAACACAAGACGGGAACCAGACAATAGTCACTTATATTAATAGGTAGAAAGAAGAGATACAACCCTGCTCTAACGTTGCGGTCTCCTCCAGCGAGGCTTTAGCGAAGCACGTCTCAAAGCTCGTCAGGAATTCGGATAGAATAAGGGACCTCTCAATGGACTTCCTTCTCGATCTACCTTCTCAGTTATTCAACTATATCTTAGTTCTCCAAGTTCAGCATTTCAGTTGTATAATCCTCTTTGTTCAGCTAGCTTTCATGATGGGAGAAAGCTCATTTATATAGGGGGAGAGGGAGAGGTTAGGATCCCTATAATCATGGAAGAGAGACCTATCTTCTAGGAGTGTCCCATGGGAGGAGGAAACCATTACCTAAAGAGGGAGATCCGTGGCTCATCCAGTTAACCACTTCCTGTGACTCATCCCTGAGGTGGTTGAAGGAAACTTCCACCTCTAGTTTGTTAAAAAACATTCCCAAAAAGGCTGGCGCGGGCACAACAAAGAGATAGAGCACCAGCTGGCATGGCCTCTAGTGTACATTCTCCACATTGGTGCGAGGGGTGAACTGGCTACCCGCGCCAATGCCAAAACATAGGTTTTTATGGGCTTTTGAGAAAATGTTTTACAGGATAAATGATGTTCTTATATAGAAGGATGAAAAGAAGGTGTTTGCAGAGGATGACACTGCTCACAAGTCACGAGAAAGACCCTCCAATATGTGGGGTGAGGGATTGCAGGGACGGTGACAAAATGCTGTGTAACATTAGCATATAATTAAATCGTGAATGTCTTCTTAGAATCAACAATAGAATGACTGTGTAATCATTGTTTTTTTTTAAACATTTCGAGAGGATAGATCTATATATTTTCAAATTGGATTAAGTTTGAGGCAATAGAGCTGACAGTTATCTAGTTTTCTTTAATGTTATGTTATTTACTTTCTTAGATTAAACTATCAATTCATTGTATAATTGGATGTTCCTAAAAGATCAAGCTAAGAAGGTGATTTGTCATACTTCTAAATTGGGAGATTGAATCTTCAACCTATACAATCGGTTGAGCTTTGCTTTTACATGCTTTCACATTTGCTTTTAAATCCTCATTTAATTGTATCATTGGGTGTTCTTAAAAGTCATTTCAAGAAGATTATTTTATCATATTTCTAAATTGAATGATTGAATATCTAATTTATGCAATTATTGAGTTTTCCTTTGCACACTTCACTTGTTTTTCTAGAACATTAGAAACTAAGGTATAATTGGTTGCTTGCACATCATTTCAAGACGGTGATACTTCATATTGAATGTTGGAGTCATCAAACATATATTAGTTGTTTTCTTTTGAATCTGCTTTCATTTAGAGTAGCATTACAATTTCAAATTTCAGTTATAAGATTTATATCCATGGAGTAGGACTAATGTTAAATTAGAAGTCATTGGAATAGACACTCTATTTTCAGATCATATTCTAACCATCCAATAGTCTTTGATTCATTTTTATGCAAATTAGTTTAACTTAGGAACACTTCCTTTTCTTCTTTATTTTAAAATTAGTTTTACACATTTAAATTTCACTAAGTTCATTTGATTCCTTTCATTTTAGATTAACACTCTTAGACATAAAGAACAAAACCCTCAAAACAACATAAAAATACATACAAATAAGTAAGAAGAAGGTTAACTAAACACGTATAGTGCATCACACTTCATCAGTCTACAAACCTCGGTTGATAATTTATGTAAGAAATTTAAGACATTAAATTGGCTAAACAATATCCACCACCATCTAATCTAGGGAGCTGCATTGATCCTCCCACGAGCACCTAGATCCGGGGGACGTGGAGAATATAACATCATTAAATATTGTTTCAATGTTTTAATTTTGTAAAGTTTATAATATTGATGGAAAATTAGTAGAATCATAATATGTTGTTTGTGTTACTTATGCACATAAACTATATGAAAAAGTGTGAAACATCTAAAATTCTAAGTAACATTATACCAATCGTATAGGTAATTTTTTAAAATTGTTTAATAAAAATATGGAAATATAAATTTGTAAAAATAATTGTATATTAATTATTATGATATATTATAAAATTTAAATTTAAATATAAAGTCCATGGGGCCTTGGATAGACTGTGATCGGGTGCTTGGTTAAGACACTCCTTGATGTGAAGTCACCAGTTCAATTCCCCGCCCCGAACAGGTGATATATTTGACATGATAAAGATGTTGTCATGCCAAACTATATATATATATATATATATATATATATATATATATATATATATATATAGAGAGAGAGAGAGAGAGAGTAAATAAATAAATAAGAATTTGAAATCAAATTAAAATAATAAAAATGAAAGTTCAATATTGAAATTAAAAAACCATTAATAAAATATAGACACAAAAGAGGACAAATATTAATAAAATATAAAATAAGAGATAAATAAATAAGCTATAGTCTAACTTATAGACGAAATAGGCTTTTTCACAACATTTTTTTGGTTAATTTTAACCAAAATCCTGTAGATATTTTTTTAAACTTGAGTTTAACTTTGTTTAATTTGTATGATTTGAGTGCCACGGTGAGTATTTTAGGGTGTCGAATCCATTTATACATTCAAAATTGCATTTTAAACAACAACAAAAACACATTCTTTCTAAAAATTGTTTTGCCGGATTCGGTGAAAATGTCTATTTTTTCTATAAATTAGATTATTCCAATAAATAATTGTAAGTCAAAATAAATTCACAACTAATCGATTACAATATTCTTGTGTTACTACCAACGAGATCGAAAACTACACTTGTTAAGGTGAGAAAATCATGGGCTCCAAGGGAGAAAATTTGTATGTTCATAGTTAAGAGCAGAAATGAGAAGTAAAAGAAATTGTGTATGTTCACAGTGAGGAGGAGAAATGAGAAGTAAAAATAAAATTTAAATGACTTTGAGGAAGTTCATATCATGATTTTCAAGAGTTTATATTTTAATTTTTATTTATGGCAAATAATGTTTTAACAATGTATCTATTCACCATCAATCCAAAGTTTCATGGACTATAATTTTAGGGCATTGTTTACCGAGGCCAAAATTTGCCCGGATGACCATTTTTGGCTAGAATTTGACCATTTTTTGGCCAAAAAATCTAACCTTGGAACTATTTGAATCATGTTTGTGATGGTGGGAATGGATTCAACACTATCAAAAACCCCTGGGGCACCCAAAATCTTGAACTTTGATAGTTGTAACCTTAATTTTCAAAAAAATCTACCGGATTTTGTCAAATTTTTACCAGAATTTCCACTAATTTATGGGAAAATTTGTAGCCTCGTTAGACTATGCATAATTCTAGTATAATATGATTATTATTAAAATATGTAATTAATTATTAGTATATTAAAAATTTATTAATATATTATAAAAAAAATTATTATTTATTTGTTATATATATATATATATATATATATATATATATGAACTAGAGGCATCGAAAATTGGGTCAGTTTCATACTTGCATGACATGGTGTCAATTCTGACTGCTACCACTATACCTTGGGGCCTACGACCTATCCTCCTTTCCATAGATCGAGTTACTTTAGGGGAATTGAACCATGGATCTCTTAGTTTACATGATTTCATATCACTTTGATCACTAATCGAGTTGCCCCTTGGGGATTATTATTATTATTATTATAACTAGAGGAATCGACAACCGGGTGAGTTTCATACTCGTGTGACACAGTGTCGATTCTGACTACTACCAGTATACCTTGGGGCCTATGACCTGTCCTCCTTTCTATAGATTGTGTTACTTCTACGGGATTGAAACTTGGATCTCTTAGTTCACACGATGTCATATCACTTTGATCACCATGGTCTATCACATTGGAAACAAGGCCAATGGAAAAAGTTAATGTTTTTAATCCCAAATGTTTATATACTAATAATATACATAGAGAAACATCTACTCAACGAGATTTCGTTATGCCATAGTACTCATAAATTCTAGGTGAAATAGAAAAATCGTAAGTTCACTAAAACCATCAAGAGGATGTGAAAATATCAATAGCGCATGGAATGACTAGAATGACTAGAGGTGCAAGATTAGTTTGTTGCAAAACTCCTCCTCAATGCAACCCAATTCTTCATGTTTTTCATCCCTAGTAGGGTATCAATTAAGTATTAATTAATGATATGTTTTTTTTATTTATTTATTTTGTTTTTTTCCTTGGGGAAAAATTGTAATTTATATTAATAAAAATAAAAATTACAATGAGTATGTGCCTTGAGCGTTATTTTCAACATAATGTGTATAATTATATAATAAGTTTTTTGTCCAAGAAAAACCAGACCAAAAAGACAAAATTGTTGAAATGGCACCCCAAAGGGGGCTTCTGATTTAATTTTCCATTAATTAAATTGGAAGAGAAATTGTAATTTCATATCATGACAACTTGTATTAGTTAACTAAGTCGGAATGACTGAGTTGGCTTAGGAAATTCGAGTTGATGGTCAGAGAGTAGGCATGTAGAGTTATCCCATGATTTAAGGGCCTCCAATTACAGTTATTTGTGAGTTGTAATTAGTTGACTCAATTAATTTAGTTAAAATCAGTTTTACTAGTTCTAAATGAGTGATGAGCTAGTGAGAGGTCAAGTGAATTAAATATGATTTAATTCACAAGTAGTGATCAATTAGTTAACTGATAATTAGCTATAAATAGTTGTTTCATGTCAGTTCTAAGGAAGGCCCAGTTGAGACTGGGGTTAAAGGGATGATAACTATCAATTGTATAATTAGAAAATTGTACAGGTCAGTTATAGATTCATGTGGATGCCAAGGAAACATTGTGCAATCAATTAGAAGGATTTTCTTGTTTAATATGGATTTAATTCCTCAAGAAATACGTGAGCAAGACAGGTTGAGCAGAGGTTGAGAATTGGCTGATTTTATCTAGATCAGAGTGAGACAGTTGGCAAAGTGCAGGAATTTCTCTCAGAGAGAAAGAATTGTATTGTTTCATGATCTTGACTTTATACAATATATAGATAGAGGGGTTTTAGGTAGTGTGTTTTCCCCAGATACATCTCGCGTTGTGTGATTTATTATCTCTTTCTCCCACTTGTTATGTGATTGTGCGATCATGTTTTGTTTCCACAAATTGTAGAAGGATTCAATATTTTGTTTTAGTACATTACAAGATCAGTTTGAATCTCATTGTTATATTTTCTACATGGTATCAAAGCGCCGGGAATCAAAATAAGAAAATAAGAAAAGAAAAAAAAAATTATCAGGTTCGAATTTGCAGATTTATTCTTTAGGATCCAGCAGTAGATATAGATGTCTTCAAATGGCTTGAGACTCAAATATGAACTCAAGGGAAATTCAAATTATATTGCATGGAAGGATAGGATGGAGGCAATGCTTGAGGACAATAGACTAAATTCTTTCATAGATATTGATGTCTTGCATCCCATAGCTGCAGATGCTCAACTTCTTGATGCATGGAAGAAGAATCTAGAAAAGGAGAGAAGGATATTGTTAGAGGGAGTTCGAGATTATATTGTCTTGAGTCTCCACGGGAAGGCGAATCCATATGAAATGTGGAAGGCCTTGACAAATTTGTATCAGAATAGCAGCAACCACATGAAGTTGGCGTTGAAATACAATCTTAGGAAGATCAAAATGGAGAAGGGCGACACGATCCAAAAATACTTGACAACGTTCACTTAGTGTCTAAATGAGCTTGGAATTGTTGGGATCATTGTTGCCTCAGATGATTTGGTGAGCCTAGCTCTTCTAGGCCTTCCCAGGAGCTAGCATAGCTACCGGAACTCTGTTAATGGGAGGGAGAAGCTATCATATTGGGAGCGACTATGGTTCGATCTGGCACAAGAATAAATTTGACAGAGCACCAGAGATAGATCCTCATCAAAGACTAGTGATGAGGATAACTATGCCTTGGATGGAAAGGCAAAGAAAGGAAAACAGAGTCTGTCCAATTCCAAATCTGAGATCGGCAAGGCAGGAAAGAAGCGAGACTTGTCAAAGGTAAAAAATTTCAATTGCCATGAGCATGGACAATATGCCACAAATCAATGTCCACAAAATAATAACAACAAGAATGCCTTAGGAGGAGCAATAGGTGAAGCATTGGCTTCACAGTTCGAGTTGGAATTCACACTTATTGCATGCATGGTGTCATCGATGATGAACTTAGCTTTGTGTTCAATTTATAGATGAACTGTAGGTAGTTTTGTAATCAATAACATTCCAAAAATAGGCAAGACATGTTTCCATTCATGTAGATGTCAAATGGACACTTGGATCCGAAGCATGACACATGTGAACCCTTCTAGAAGACACTGGCCAAGTGGAGATTCCGAAACAATGAGAATTTCGCTCCCAATGTGACCAACACACCTTTGAATGTCGAGAAGTGCTTTGCAGAGCAGCCTTGAATGGGGCTACCTGCATATGCAACACACTTAGGCCCCTTAGAGCCTGCATTGGTGAGCTCCCACATGTTTAATAATAAGCTTCAAACCATGGAAAAGCCTTTCTTTGATGAAAATCTTGTTTGATTCATGAATGTTTCTTGTCTTAGGGCATATAGCAACTGAGACAATAGGGAATGATAGACCCTTTGATCGTCGGTCCTGGAGATGCTAACAAGTTAACCAAGTCATTGGGAATGGTGCCCAAATTGACCTATAACAATTGCCCCCTAAAGCATGAGATCCAAATAATAAAAACATTTGATTGAGATGCTTTACACTGTGATGAGACTGGAAACAAAGCGGAACGGTCACCTGCATCAATCTTACAATACATTACATCATGATAAATCCTCTATTTATCATAATTGCTGAGGGTAGGCATTCCCATAGTCAGCACATAAAACAATCTAATAACATGTACATAATTCAGAAAGTCATCTACATTGGAATGTTGCCCAGATGCAGACATCACCTACAGATATAGGCCCATGTTTGGATGAAAATCTGTATGTAAGGTCACCGTACAAATGATGTGTACAACAATCCTGAAGTCACAACCCAGATGGTTGAAACTAGATCCGGGGTCTTCTTATCTCATTCACTCGATCATTCGGGTACAAGTCTAGCCATGTGAATATATGATTTGTCGTTGAACATGGAAAGACATCGTTTGATTACCAGCCAATAATGAAAGCTGTTAACAAACGCGAGAGAACCACCATTAATGTCAATAGCCCTCAAGGTACTGCAGTACATTTCGTAAGGAGTGAATAGATGATTTGATGTCGAACGCCAAACAAAATCTTTCGGTCAAAAGTTCGGAAGCGAGGATCTTGTCGATGTTGTAACAAGCCTCATGGTACTGGAATCTGATGTTTCTAAGTAAACTTCCTGGATATTGATTTGTAGTCGACAGGAATTCACCTTATTAAAAAACTGGAGTTACTGATTTCAGAGACAAGGGTATGACTTGATATAGCAATTGTCAGGGATGACGGTCATGAAAATGAAGTTTTATGGTATTGCAGATGGATGAGTTCTAAATCACTGGATGACTTCTCTTGAACATATCGATGACACTGTGATGAGTTGGTAGCATTGACCCAAAACCGAAGTGAAGGTATGATGAACCATAGGTGTGAATGAACCGTCAAGATGATTACCCAACCCAAACAGTCACGGACATGAGTGTCATGTTCAAGAGTGACTTGCTACCAAAAAGAAACTTTACTTGCTTTTCCCAAATTTTCCCCGGTCATTTGTCGACCAGTACCTCTTTATTTTTTAACAAGCTTGAGGAGGATAACATTTGCTTGATCTATAATTCAACCCTTCGGGTGAATAAAGAATGAAGTATCGATATTTAATAATTTAACGAGTCTAGCGATGAATGAAACTCGATTCTTGCCATGATCGACAAGCCCGTCGCTATTTTATGTTTTAACAAGCTTAACAACAGTGATAGCCCGGTCCTTTTTCATGATTAGGGAGTCTGAAAAAGAGGACGAAAGAGGACTCCAAAAGTACTTTTTCGTAAATTTGTCTCTCAGATCTGAAAAAGTGTAAAATGATATCTGAAAGAACTTCTTTGGTCATGTTTAACCAAGGTATTCCTTTTTCGTAAATAATCCATCTCAGTCTGGAAAAGGGTTAAACTTATACTGAGTAGATATCAATTCATTTACTTTAATGAGCTCGAAGTGACAAGTGCTCGACAATATTTTCACATTATCGGAGTCTGAAAAGAGCTAAAAGAAGACTCCATGGGTTCCTTTTCCGCTGTTATTGAAGCTCGAAAAAGAGATAAAAGTGTGCTTCAAATCTTTTTTCGTTTTTATCAAAGCTCCAAAAATAAGGAGCAAAAGCATGCTTTGTGGTCAAGTCTTTCTTGAAATAAATCTGCAGGAACTAACTTGTTCGTCAATTGTATTTCCTGTTCATAACAACATCAAATGGATTAAAAATACCTATTTCATGATAAAAACATAATAAAACTATAGTCATAGCAATAAATTTAACGTGCAAACAATTAAATGACTATATAAAGCAGTTTCACTATTCATTTTTACTATTCCATAGTTACCATTTGCATATTGGAGCTATGAATTTGATTTTTCCCCCAAACTTCAGTGGTCGATTGCGTGCAATTAGTAAGAATGATTTGAATGCCCCCTACAAGAGCACTGCCCCCTGCAAGAGAAGATGCCCCCCAAGCTTCATTTCATTCATCTGAGTAGATTATTGGTTACTAATAGCTGGATGGAATGAAGGTTCATTATAGGGGAGGATTTGTTTCATTTTTTAACGAGCTTGACACAAGAAAAGAACTATGCTCATGACCTGTTTCATTTTTTAATGAGGTTGACACAGTAAAATAACTTTCCTCAAAGGCACTTGTTTCATTTTTTAACGAGGTTGACACAAGAAAAAAGAACTATCCTCATAGGTACTTGTTTTATTTTTTAACGAGGTTTACACAAGAAAAAATAACTATCCTCATGGGAACCTGTTTCATTTATCGAGGTTGACACAGGAAAAGAACTATCCTCAACACCTGATTCATTTTTTAACGAGGTTGACACAGAAAAATAACCATCCTCATAACTTTGTTTCATTTTCCAACGAGGTTGACATAGAAAAAGAACCATCCTCATTGTGCAGTTGGAGTAGTGAGTGTGTTCTGGAAAAGACGTAGTCTAATGGAGTCATCATTTAAGGAGTTTGATGAGCACCATAAATGATAAGTTATAACATGCGTTTACGAGTCTTCTCCAAGGTTTTCATTGAATTTAGGAATGTCCAAGGGTAACATATGTGGTATCACTAGCCACCAAGGAGAGGAACCAGATAGGATTCCAGATGATGACATGGGTGAAGTCAATGGACAAAACATCGAAGATGAAGCAACAACAGATGTTGTCGCAACTGAAATAGATGTTTCAGTCTGGGATTTTATCTCAGCCATGGTCAAATGACCCAATTTATGCCCTATAAAATCTATAGGAACTGAAAGTGAAACAGGATCAACAAAAGCAGAGGAAGGTGATTGAGGAAAAAACTCGTACAGGTAAAGCTCCTACTAAAAATGAGTTGGAGTTAAAGGTGTCTTGTCTTGTGATATTTCTTCAATCAAAATCAAACCAGGTGGAAGAATTTCGTCGTTAGGCACAAAGTATATTTCAGGTGGTTGATTGCACGATATGAGAGACTCAATGGATACAATAGATTGTGGGATGACCAATTTAGGAACAACTTCTGATTGTTCGACTTCAGGATCAAGATTTTCTCCACTTAGGGAATATAGCAACTAAAATATAAGGGGATGATAGACCCTGTGTCATTGGTCCTGGGGATGATGTTCAGTTTGACCAATAACAACTGTCCCCTAGAGCACAATGGGATCTGGATCAACTTCCAGTTGAACAACGTCGGGTTTGGGAGGTATGGTCTCACAAATTGGATGGATCATGACCATGGGTAGCTGTGAGGACTTTGTCTCGACAACAGTAGACAAACCAGGATTTGTAGAAACAACTTGTGCCAACTTTGGTGTATGGGAAGATGATGCTTCACCAGAGGTACTGATGGTATTGGTTTCGGTAGAGCGATGTCTACGTGAACAACAAGGGAAAGGATTTTTTTCTTCCACGATGACTGATTTATTTTATCCAAAAACAAATAAACAAAAAGAGGTTAATGCTAGGCAAAAGGGTTTACTAGGAAACTGTGAACTATAGAATACCTCTTGGCGAAACAAGAAGTACAGGCATGTAATCTCCCTAAATGATGTGTTCGGTGTATCACAATTTCAAGGCGGCCGACTCGGTTTACTATGGATGGATAGCACCTAAAATTTGTCCTCCCAAATATACCCGAAAGTACGTGGAGGCCCAAGTCCGTATTAGCGTTGTCTGATGCGAAACCGCACAGTGAGAGCACCTCTTTATACTTATCATACTGTAACACTGCCCGATATACCTGAAAGTACGTGGACGAGCTATGATATACTTACGTACGTGGAGTGAGGTATCGCACTCAGAATGTATCGCAGACAAGTTAACGAAAGCTGCTATGTTTTACGACGCCGGAACACGTCTCTAGCCTAGACCTCTAAATGTTATTTTTAATGTTCCAATGCGTTGTTAAGTAAATTGAGATTTATTTTATGTTGATCTTGCTTAACAGTTTGCCTTTCAGGTTCACCACGATGATGTATATGAAATTCCTAAAATACAAGCTAAGAATGATAAACAAACTTTCACTTTCAGCTTTTTCAATGAAGAACCTAGCTACTAAGGTAAGAGAACACTAGTTTGTTGGAAAAAGAGAAAATAATTTGTGAGCAAACAAATCAATGAATCACAAACTAAATGCAGATTTCCTAATGTTCCTTTTGCAAAACACATACAATCCTACATGCAAATGCAAGTTTTTCGTTTTAGTTTCCTTAATGTTATGAATGCAGAAAAGAAACTAGGTGCACTAGATCAATAATCGAAATGCTTTTTACTTTCAAGAAATGAAGAATACAAACAACAATTTCTCTTTTGAAGGAAAAATGAGGACTTACACAACAATTTCTCCTATCAAGGAAATGAAGACTTTACGACAATTTCCTATTTCGAAAGCAAACGATTCTTAATGCGACCATAAAAAGTACTTTGAAATCAACTTGTCAATGATAATGAAAAACTTTTTAAAACAACATTAAACAAGTTTTCAGTCAAAGGAGAAGAAATATATAGAGTTACTGGTCAAATATAGCATTAAAATTTTTAGAACAAATCAGCAAACAAAACTGAAGCAAAATACAAAGTCAAATTCAAGGTGATTTGTTCCTTTCAGGAGCCAGCGCAGTCTCCAAAGGGAGACAGTGCTCTGCAACGCAGGCTGACAAGGGAGACAGTGCTCTGCAAAGCATTGTGCCCTGACCAAGGGTGCTTTGAGTGCAGTAAAAAAAGAAAAATCTACCTTTTGGCTCACTAACTTTGCAGATTAATGTCTAAAAAAGTCTAATCTTTATGTGAAATAACTATTGGGTGGATTTAGAAAGCAGATCAGAGACTAAAACACCAAGATTCAAGAGAAATTATCCCCAGTGGAGTCGCCAGTTTGTTGGGCCAAAATTGTAATCTATGGATAAACTATGCTTCCCTAGACCGGTGTCTAGTCTAGAACAACAGGTGAATGACTGCACTACCATTTTTCCTAACTCAGAATAGATATACAGAGAGGATTGGATGCTTACTTGTTTCAGTCGCTTCCAAATGGCTCCTTTCTGTCGCTTCCACTACAGCCTCAACTTCAAGCAGTTTCAAATAGCTGAATGCTTCCTGCAAGAAAGAGCACTGAAACAGCAGAAGATACAATAATCTAGATATTTATTCAAGTTAATTAGCCAAATCAGTTAAGCATAAACTACATTCATCAACAAATATTTTGCAACATGGAAAATCAAAGTAAACATGGATGCATGTAGGGAAAAACAAGAAGTACTCTTTATTGATGATAGAAGGAGAGGTTACGACCTAGTGAATGATTCATCATGACCTTCCAGTAGAGTTCCTTAGTCTCATCACCGCAAAATTCTCTCCACCAGCAGCTCCACAAATCAAACTCTCTACTGAAAATTCTCCAGCATTTCTCTACTCAAAATCTTCCTCCTTGAACACTTAGCTTTGTGTTCAATTTATAGATGAATTGTAGGTAGTTTTGTAATCAATAACATTCCAAAAATAGGCAAGACATGTTTCCATTCATGTAGATGTCAAATGGACACTTGGATCCGAAGCATGACACATGTGAACCCTTCTCAAGACACTGGCCAAGTGGAGATTCTGGAACAATGAGAATTTCGCTCCCAATGTGACCAACGCACCTTTGAATGTCGGGAAGTGCTTTGCAGAGCAGCCTTGAATGGGGCTACCTGCATATGCAACGCACTTAGGCCCCTTAGAGCCTACATTGGTGAGCTCCCACATGTTTAATAATAAGCTTCAAACCATGGAAAAGCCTTGCTTTGATGAAAATATTGTTTTATTCATGAATGTTTCCTATCTTAGGGCATATAGAAACTGAGACGATAAGGAATGATAGACCCTTTGATCGTTGGTCCTGGAGATGCTTCCCAGTTAACCAGGTCATTGGGAATGGTGCCAAAATTGATCTATAACAAGGGGCACTATGGAGTATGGATTATAGTACAAACAGACAGAGGGAGTGAGGCTTCGAGGCAGATTTGGCAGGGATTCCGTCTGACTGAAAGAGCACATCACGAGGCATATTTAGCATAGGATCAACATCATTTTCTTGGTATAGCATGAAATAGAGATCATTTGCACTCATTTCAACAGAGGCAGAGTACATGGTGACTAGTCAAGAAGCACGCGAGGCCATCGGGATGAGGAAGATATGTGTTGGTTTGTTTGGTCAGCAGATGGATCTGACGATGATACATTATGATAACCAGAGTTGCATCAAACTCTCGGTTAATAAAGTATTCCATGATAGGTCCAAGCATATTGATATCCGGTATCACCATCTCATAGATTGTGTTTAGAGGCAGATTGTGTCATTAGAGTACATTCCCATAAAGGAGCAGTATCCAGACATCTTGACAAAGGTGTTGGCAAGAAGAAAAATTGAATTCCATGGAGACGAGATCGGGGCAGTAGATAATCCATTTTTTTTAAAGGGAGTGTTGAAATGGCACCCCAAAGGGGTTTCTGATTTAATTTGCCCTTAATTAAATTGGAAGAGAAATTGAAATTTCATCTCATATTGACAGCTTGTATTAGTTAACTAAGTCAGAATGACTAAGTTAGCTTAGGAAATTCGAGTTTAGGGTCAGAGAGTACGCATGTAGAGTTATCCCTTGATTTAAGGGGGTCCAATTACATTTTTTGTGAGTTGTAATTAGTTAACTCAATTAATTGTGTTAAAATCAAAGTTAACTAGTTCTAACTAAGTGATGATCTAGTGAGAGGTCAAGTGAATTAAATTTGGTTTAATTCAAAAGTAGTGATCAATAAATTAACTAATAATTCGCTATAAATAGTTGTTGCATGTCAGTTCTAAGGAAGGCCCAGTTGATACTGAGGTTAAAGGGATGATAGCTATCAGTTGTATAATTAGAAATTGTATAGGTCAATTATAGAGTCATGTGGAGGCCAATGAATCATTTCACAATCAATTAGAAGAATTTTCCTATTTAACAGGGATTTAATTTCTCAAGGAATGCGTGTGCAAGGCAGGTTGAGAAAATGTTGAGAATCGGCTAATTAATTGGTTGCTTTTTCCTAGATCAGAGTGAGACAGTTGGAAAAGTGCGGGAATTTATATGAGAGAGAAAGCATTGTATTTTTTCATGATCTTGACTTTATACAATACACAGATAGCGAGGTTTTAGGCAGTGTTCTTTCCCCATATACATCTTGTGTTGTGTGATTGATTGTCTCTTTCTCTTACTTGTTATGTGATTGTGCGAATGTGTTTTAGTACATTACAAGATCCCTTTGAATCTCGTTGTTATATTTTCTACAAAAATAATCCTAGAGTTCAAAACAACATTTAGTATTATAATAATACATAAAAAAAAAATCTATGAGTTGTGACTTAGAAGCCACCAAAAAAGTATAGGAAAAACATAGGTGTGCCTATTTATTCCATTGGAGATGTCAGGTGCCACAGAATCTGCTGAAAATTTACTTCACATGTCAGTTATTCAGAAGGATCTCTTCAATGAAGGGTTTGTGGAAGAAAAATTTGTTTTCCCCATTCATATGTTTGGTGAATTTCCATAATCCCAAAGCTTGAACAAAACCTTCTTTAAAGAGTGTGTCTTCGGTTTGGTTCTACTCCCTGTAAATGTGTTGAAAAGAAATATGGTCAAAAGAGTACTTAATATATAAAACCTCCTCAAGTAAAGTTTACAAGGTGTGAACATGACAATTGTGAACTTCATTAAACCAATTTACAACCACCGAGTCCTAAATAACCTATAATCTTTTGAATTATTTTTATGTTGCAAAAAGTAGAAGCAATTTGAGATTGAGAATCTCAACGTTGTTATTTGATCCCATTCCCAAACCATTCTGTAACTTGTAAAAATGATTTGATTGAATGTATAGAACTACCCATCCTCCAAAATCCCTATTTTTTTAGGATGTGCCATCAAAGTACACCCATGACAGATATTTGTCCACTTCTTCCTCAACTACATTCTTAGGGATTTGTGTAACTTCATTTGTAGGTATAAGGGAGAAGTCTACTATGGTATTGATAGCCACTTGTTTAGGGACAAAAAGTTTTCTTTTGAAGGTGGCTTTGTTACGCGCATTCCAAATTCCCCAACAGGTTACAGGTGGTATGTTTCTAAATTTATTTGGGGAGATCTAGTCCCACCATTATTTCCATGCCTCCCTGAAGGATTCACCTTGCCATATCATAAGACCTCCAAGACTGATATGTATAACCTGCTAAACATCCACTGCGAATGATAATTTTATGAACACATGTTCTATGGATTCTACATCTTTTTGGCATAAGGAACGCCATCCTAGACCTGACATACTTATCTTTTGTAAATTGTCCTAGGTTGGGGCTTTATTTTCCAACAAGCTCCAAAGGAAGACTGACATGAATTAGGAGCGCTCTTTAGCTTCCAGAGCTTCTTCCACCCCTATTATGATTCAGTTGGCTGCCTTGCGAAATAGATATATGCATACCCATCCTTTGGGGAGTATTTCCCCCATGGGGAGTGGACCCATATCAAGGAATATTATTCCTCTCTAAGTCGAACGTGAGAAATTTTTAAAGTCGTAGTATATTTTTTCCATGTATCCTGAAATTCTAATGGAAAATTTAAGTGAATAACATTGAGACATCCTTGTGCCCAAATAGTCGTGCTAGTATATGTTGCCTAGTTAAGAGTATATTTACCTTGATCATTAAGAATTTGAATTAATTCATGCAGAAAACGGAAACTTTCACCACTTCCAACCCACAAGTCCATCCCAATATTTAGTTTTCCCCATTCCATACCTTCCTTGCTAATCCCTCTTCAATAATAGGAAGCGAGGATAGAACTGCTTTTCAGATGATGGAGATATTTGGTCACTTTTAGTCAGGAGACTGGAGCCATTCCTCCTTAGAGTAGGGAAATATATACTTCCTTTGTGCAACAAAAGTCTAGAGGTTTTTAGTAGAGAAAAGTCTCTAACCCACCTTGGAATCCAAGGCTTTGTCAAAGGAGGGAAGACTTTTTATTCCCCATCCACTCCAACCTTTTGGCAGATCAATCTTGTCCCATCTGACTCATGAGAAAACTTTTCCAGCTTTATTTCCCATCCATAGAAACATGCTACATAATTTTTGGATAGATTTCAAGACATCAACTGGAATCCATGAAATATACATCTAGAAGAGTAGAATATCCTCCAGGACCAATTTAATGAGAATAAATCTTCCAAATCTGGACAACCATTTGAGGCACCATGCTTTGATTCTTTTATTGATTTTTACAATGAGCCACATCCATTCATTTCTTATGTAATAATTTGGTTTAAATAAAATCCCAAATACTTTAGTCTTACTTCTGAGCCCAGAGATTGGAATGGGAACATGATAAGATCTTGAATGGCTTCATCTCTAGATAACCCAAACATGGAGAAGGAGTATTTATGGATATTTACCATCATTACTGTGGCTATCTTGAGCAAAGTCAATACTTCCTTAATTGTTTCCATTTCTCTTATGGGCCCATCACTGAAAAGTAGCACATCGTCGACAAACAACAGATGAGTGACTGACAAATCCTCTGCCACCCATGCACCGTGGATATCACCTCTCCTTTTTTCTTCCCTTAACTACCTCCTCATCCCTTCTACTACAAGTAAAAATTAGAAGAAGTGATAAGAGACACCCTTGTCTAACTCCTCTTTTCGCTTGGAAAAAAATTGGCGTAGAACCATTTATCAGAACAAAAAATGAAAGCAAGGAAAGACAACTAACTATCCACTTAATGAAAGGCACTTCAAAGCCAATATGGGTGAGTAAAATTCTAATATACCTCCAGCTCACATTATCAAATGCTTTTGAAAGATATATTTTTATTACCATTCCTTTTCGCTTCCAAGATTTTAAATTGTGCAGTATTTCTTGGGCAACCCCGTTCACTTAATGAATCTGACAATCTGCCAGAAAAGAAAATTGTTCACTTGAAATATTTTTAGACAAAATCGACTTCAACTTGTTGGCAATAATCTTAGTGATTATCTTAAAAATTTATTTTCATGGTGATATTAGCTTGAAGTCATCGAAGTAATGTGGGTGATATGATTTAGGGATCAACGCTATGAATGTGTAGTTGAAATAGGGGTGGATTTGTCTCGCGACTCTAGAGTCTTCAACAACACATAGGAGGTCAAATCCCAGGATCCAATAGAACCCCATGTAGAACTCCATTGTCCATCCATCTGAACTTGCAATTTTGTCCTCTTATATGCTATGTAGGACCTTCTGAAGCTCAGAATTAGAAACATGCTCCCTCATGTCACTAATTTCCTCCTGATCCACACACTGAGGGAATACCTGAGCGGTCTGGATGATTTATGCAATAGAGGCCTCTTGTGGATCCTTGAACAAACTACTGAAGTGATTCACTCCAAGCCTTTCTAGACCCTGAAAACATGAGATGATGCCTCTAGGATTATCCAACTCCCAAATGGTGTTTGAAACTTTCTGTCCCTTTTCATACCTCTGGAAATATTTTTCGTTGTCGCCTCCACTTTGAAGCCAGATAGCATGGCTCTTTTGTCTCCATGTTTCTTCCCTATCTCATAATATTTTTCCTTTTTTTCTTGTTCAAGGTGGAGAACTTTTTGTACTTGTTGTTTTTATTCTTCAAAAATATATCCATCTCCATTCATATCTTTCATTCTTTCCAATTCTGCCTCCAGATTTCTAAGAGATTATTTTGGGAAGTCCATTGAACAATCTCCTTTTTTATCCTTTTGAGGTTTGCAGCAAATTTCTCGACGCTTGATCCTTCTTGGTTTGGGTTATAAGGCATCCATTTTTTTACCACCAATTCACAAAAGGATCGATCCTTTAACCAAGAAGGGTTGAATTTAAATGGACTTCCTGGTTTTATGGCCCCTCTAAGCTCTAAGAAAATAGGGTGATGGTATGATTCGCCCCCCACTCCTATCCACCGGTGATATAAAGGGGTCCTTTCTATGAGGGATTCAACCATAAGGAATATTTCAATTCTTCTGGCCACTCTGGCCTCACCAACACGCTTATTCATCCAATTGGGTTTGTTCTTTATCAAATCAACATCACACTATTTGTGGTCCACCAAGATATGTCTAAATAATTTGACATGTGAGTCCATGTGAGTATGCAGCCCCTAGATTTCCAATGCTCCTAGGGAAAAATTCAAGTCACCCCCTACTATCAAATTCTCTGACCTTATATAGGACGCTTTCATCATAGCATCCAAGAAAGGGGATCTATCTTGACAAGAGCCATAGATATTGAGCACCTTCATATCCATTCCAAGTTCGAGAGAGTATATATCCACTCCAAATATCTACTTCATCCCTCGGGACCCCCTCAATTTGATTGAGTGTTGATTAATACCGATTTCCAAACCCCCCACCCTTCCCTTGGCATCCAAAATAAAAATTCCCAACCAAGTAACAACAAATCCAACACCCCTATAGTCAAATTTTCGTCCCCTTTGGTTTTTTGTAAAAAAATTATATCCATCTTAGAAGACAACACTAGCATTTTAAGAGCCGATTTTTTTGACGAGTTGGATAGGCCTCTGTAGTTGAAGGAGAGAAATATCATGAGGTCACCTGCTCGAGGGTTTGCAGTGCTCTAAGAACCCTTACAATGGAATTTTTCTTGTCGTCAACAACCTCCTTAGTAGCTTTGAGTTTATCCCTAGACATTTATGATCTTCTTCCCATAGCTCGGCTTCCTACCTTGAGTGGGGATTACTTACCCAACCCACCCACACATCCTAATGTATCACCCTTCCTAGATATATGCCAAAGGGTATAAGGTGAAGAGGGGGCCTAAGAATCATACTTTACCCCTAAGGGTTTATCCCAAGGAGAGGAGAGGGGAATTAGGCAATTTTCCTTATCTTTGGAGCATTGGGGAAGGGATTTCAAAAAACCAATACCAACAATAGTATCTGACCCAAAATCCATATCAAGGGACATAATGGAATGAATTATATTACTTAGCAAGTTCTAAGGATAGAAATTACCCAGAATAGAGGGTTTTGCAGATGGTGATGCATCTCCTTGAGGCTTTAGGCATTCCTCGAATTCCATGTGCTCCAATATCACCTCAACGTGCTCATCCCTTCTCTCTTATGGCACTGGTATATTTTGAGCAGGTTTTGGAGGAAAATATTTCACCTGTAATTCCTTCTTAGAGAAAATTTCACCACATTTTGGTCCCTTTCTAGACCCTCCCTACCCATATTTTCCAAAGTGAAGATTCGGGCAGTCCCTCATCAGGTGCCCAGTAAAATGGAAGCTCCAGTAGCAGAGAGGATACCCCTCATAGTCCAAATATTGGTAGTAGGATAAGCCTCTGAAATTGAAGTTTATTTCATCCAAGAAACCCTCTCTTGGGATCAAGTTTACCAGTATTCGAGCCATCGTCTTTCTTCCAGTTTCATTAAAGGACATATCAGCCTCCACAAAGCTACCCACATTTTCACCTACTTTATTAAAAATATCCATGGTCCATATCTAGTGAGAAGTCTAGGAATCCTTACCCATACCAGGAATAGATCAAGCCATTCACGGCTAGCGTCAAATGTGGGATGCCTCGCTTGAGAACTACTAGCACTTAAGCGATGCTCCAATTTCTACTAAGCACACAACTCGCCCCCCTGCTGTCAGAAATTCGAACATGAACCAACCATGGGAAAGTATTCTTACATCAGGGGTTCCCGCCAAT
The DNA here is from genome assembly GCA_034641835.2 of Pinus albicaulis. Classification (NCBI taxonomy): domain Eukaryota; kingdom Viridiplantae; phylum Streptophyta; class Pinopsida; order Pinales; family Pinaceae; genus Pinus; species Pinus albicaulis. The sequence goes on from CM076579.1 coordinate 1,446,987,927, forward strand.
TCGCCTCCCCATTCTTTTTCGACCCAATTCCGCAAAAAATACTGAGTATTGTTGAGCTCTTTTTTTGCCGACCACTACTTCCTTCGTCATGGCTATTACGTTATTTAACATCATGTCCTCTCTGAGGACCAGGTTTTTATTTTCCTTGTTAATTTTTGTAGCTTTCCCCATTTTTCTTTTCTGAGAAAATCTGTTTGAATCCTCTGGAAGGGTTTCCTCCTTCTAAACAGGGTTCTCTCTGCGCAAGGGATCAAGTACCAGTGACATATTTAGTACTATCATCTAGAAAAATAGGTTTTATCCCCATAGAAACTCTTTCCAGTTCAAAATAGGGACCAATCCCATCTTCCACTAGGTCTTTGAGACCTTCAAGGAAAGCCCTAGATCCCCCTAATGCATTATCACCTTCTATTAATAGGTCTTCAACACGAAAGGAGGGGGTTTCCACCTAACTCCCTGAATATTTGAGGAAAGGATTTAACATAAAATTCAATGGAGATCCCAGAAGATGCAACCCCTAATTGTTTTCGAAGAATTGTGAACCCTCACATGCTAGAGATTCAGTAACATTCTCATTTGGTAAGGGTTTTTGATTCAGTAGAGAAGAAAATTTGTCTTTGCTCGAACCCTGGAGGTAATTCTAAGACAATCTATGTCTAGACCCCACTTTGAGATGGTGTCTTTTCCATGTTGCCTTATCCCCTTATGCCAACTGTGTGCCAAAACACCAGCTCAACCATGTGAGGAGTGCAACTAGTGAATATCAAGCATATGCCATTGAGGTTGTCTGAGTAGTATACCTCATCACCTAGTATTCCAGCCGCAACATCTAACTCAGCTCCCATCCTGCTTAACCATTGACACTATTCACTTGTGATGTCACCTGCACCCCGTCTTCTTAACCTGAAACAATAGAGCACTATTTATTATTATTATTATTTTAAATTTCAATTTCAATTAACATGTTATAGGAAATTTCATTTTATAGGATTTGGTGTTTAAAATTATGAGTTTTATTTTATTTTAATTTTTCCATATATATATATAATCCAATTTTAAGGTCACATCCAAGGCAGACACCAAATTGGTGTATGAGACCCCCTTGTTTGTGGGACAAGGGACCCACCTTTGTGTAGCCATTTGACTACTAAGTCTATGAAGGCATACATACTCTACCCCACTTTGGTTTTGAATCTGTGACCTCTTAGGAGGAAACACATGCTCTTAACCATTAGGCCCACTCAAGCTATATATGTTCATAGAGAGTGATTATACATTTGACTTTCAATAGAAGCATCCAAAAAAAAATCCAGTTACTAGTTGTTCCAAAATGTGGATATTGCATCTATATTTTAAAAAAATGTCTTTGGAATTTTCAGAAATATAACACGTTGTTGTTATCTTTATTTCATGAGTATCTACAGAAAGTTGTTTTAGTGTGCATTAAGTAGTGGAAAATTGTTGGATAATTTTCTAGAGATGCATGTCTTGTATTTCTTGTGTCACACATAAACATTTTTAATTGCTCATATGAAAAGAAACATGTAGTATGCATATGCAACAAAAATAAAAGTGTTGTGCATTGTGTAGTTTAATATTTTATATGTGGGTAACCATATGGTCATGTTCCACTCCATCCATAAATGTATAGATAACAAAGGTTCCAAAAGGAAACTCGAGGGATTCTCTTGATAGTTTGTCAGCAATATTATTCAATTTGTGAAGTATGCATATAAAATATAGCTAATCAAATGTTTTGAGATATTAAAAATGAAATCAACTCTGGAAAATATATAAAGCACACATAATAAAACCAGACACAAAGTAATGGCGGAAAAGAGGCTTCAGCCTCATGGTATTCTCATCATTCTCACTTATTAAAAGAATTTAGTGTTACACTTTAAATAGATGAAAGACAATGTCTTAAGATAGTGCGTGCTATCTTAGACTCCTTTGGTTGAGATAATTTCTCACCAAACACCCACCAAGATAGAAGTTACTAAACTTGGAATATTTAGGAGTTACTAAATTCCTAACTTGGAATATTTAATTAATTAATTTATGTTTGGATTTATTATTATTTTGTGAGAGAGGCTAACATTCCCCCCTTCAATGATAAATCCAAAATAAGAACGAGGAACCATCTTCCAAGTTCTCATGTTGATCCTAAAAAACATTGCTTGAAAAAACTACCTAAGTTGGATGCTAAAAAACTGCAATCTGAAGAGACCATGAGTTAGCTGCATGTCTGATTCATCTCTGAATTCCGCTTGACAACTCCATCACGTGCCAATTTGCAAAAGGATCCATCTGTCCTTTGGATGAAATCAACATCCTTTGTCCACTGACAAAATTTGTTCAAAGCCCACTGGCTGATGATGTAAAAAACAACTCACTGTTGCTTTTGCTGTGCTGAAAAGCTGTTCACTGCTTCTTTGTTGTTGACTGCCCACTAGCGAATTTGTTGATGCCCACTGGCTGTTGAAGATGCCCACTGGCTGCTTTTGCTGGTTTTATCGAGACTTTCAGTCTGACAACCATTTTCAATCTCATTGACATTTTTCCCCCCTTTTTCAGTGGAAAGGAGAGACACTTATCGTGGAAAGTATTCCTGAACTCCCCCCCTTCAGGTGTAGGAGTTTTACATTGGTTTACTCCCCCGTTCAACTGCCTAAGAGTACCATCATCTTTTCACTGTAGGTTGCACTATGTGTGATTGTATTCGGTTGTAGAACTGAGACAATATTTTGACTATGGATGACCATTCCCAAGGATCGATCCATTCATAATGTGTCTTCAATCTGGATGATTTTTTTTGGTTGCGACATTTTTCTGAGGAATGATTGGGCTTGCCACAATGGCGACAATGATGGAGATCAAAACGCTGATCTTCTATATGACTGGTTCTTTGACAATGAGAACATTTCGGTTGGACTTCAACTTCAAGTTGCATGCAATTCTGTTTGTTTGCAACTTTGTGTTGTGTGCACTGCTGGTTATCTGCAACTTTCTCAGAACTTTTTGAGGTGAGTTGTGTAAGAAATCTTGCACTGACGAACTTAATTGGCTTGGAATAATCGGGGGTATGCAAGTTGGTGTCATCATTGACATATCCTAAGCCTCTTTGATTCTTGTTATTTTGAATTTCTTCCCATGGCTTGATGATGGGCTTGGAAGAAATTTGAACTGGAACAACTTCAACATTTGAAGTTGTTTGGATGAATGACTTATCATATGGATGGTTCAAAGACTTGAAAGTATCACTCTTTTCTTGCAATTCATTCCTTTGAAGTTCCGACTTGAGTTGAAGAAACTCAATAGTTTCATGCATTTTTTGTAGATGCCGTGAAATATCAACAAGAGTTTCTTTGCTAATGTGCACCATGTCTTCATCACTAGAGATGATCAAACTGTGAAGAATGTTTAACAACAGAATATGTTGCGCCATCTGAACTTGATCAATTGAAATCAAGCTCTCTTGTCAGAGATGTCGTGCTTTGAACTATTTCACTTGATTTTGGTACTTGAATGACAGGCTCGCTTGCTATGTGGCTTGAATGGCACGCTCGCTTGATTTGTTGTTTATTGCGCTTGCTTGGAACACTTGCTAGAATTGTAGAATTTTCTTACTTAAACTCTGGAATTCATGCTTTCTTGATGACGATCGCGTTTTCTTGAACGCTCACTTGAATGAATAGCCACGCTCACTTGATGTCGATCTCAACTTGCTTGATTGTTTTAACTTGTTTTGTTGCTTTGATGGTTGCTGCAATGAACTTCATGCTGGCTCTCTTGACAGTTTGATCTTTGTATTGACTTGATGCAAATTGCTTGAATGAATACTCACACTCGCTTGCAGGAGATGTGAACTTGTTGCTTGTTTGATTTAGAGTTAAAAACTCGTGCATTCACTTGATTTTTCTTAAAGGAAGGGTGTCGAACACTGTCAAAAATGCACCCAAGAAAGCTTACAATGATTTTAATGATTCACTTAAAACAATGAATTCCCTTGTCCTCTTAAAAATTCATTAACAAAGAATTTTTAATGATTCACTTAAATCAATTAATTTGATTACAAGTTCTTAAATTGATTTGCAAGAACGATGATGTAGACTTTGCTTTGAAATGTTGGAGTTTCCAGATTCATGAACTTGATTGTATTGAGTGAAGTAGAATGCCGATGTTGAAAACTTTGATTATTTTTTGTAGGTGCGCAGATGCATGTGTTGAGTTTAATTATCCTTCCTTGAAGCTTCTTCGTTACATGTGTTGTGCTTGCTTGTATTGAACTTTATGTATGTGTTAAATGAAAACATCTATGTGTCAAAACTAGACACAGATCATAAGCAACACCATGAAGCCATAAAAATACTTGCCATCACAAACACACATGGTGTACCTAAGATCCCCTTATTCAATTTCGGGCGGATCTAGGACACAATCACCAAAAAATGATATCTTTATTAAACTTTGGAGTACATAATCGCTTAGCTTCACAACATCTTCATGGAATCAAAGTTTCAGAACTTCTTGGAAAAATGAATTCAAAAACTGACTCAACCTCCTACAACAATGGGCTTTCTTTTGAAAAACTAATCACTCCAAATTTACAAAAAATCAATCCTTATCACTCCACAAAATTACTTCAACATTCAACTTATCACTTCAAGCATTACAAAAATTTTAATGCACCTTATCACTCCAAAGATTTCAAAACATCACCCTTATTACTCCAAAATAATACAAATTATTCCTTATCACTCCAAAAAAAAATTCATTTCAATACTCTCAAATTTCAACTTATTACTCCACTAAACAAATTCACACTTGTCTCTTCATTTACAAAAAAATATAAAATAAAGAAAAATACCACTCTTCCTTATTTTTCATACACACTCCCTCACTCGAATGTAAGATTTTAAACAATTCTGAGCCAAAATTTCTTACTTCAAAAAGATTTAAATCTGTCATTATTTGGACCTTTAATCCACTCCCTTGAGATTCGATCTTCGAGAAAATTCAAATTGGGTGGCACACAGCGTTAAAGAATAGTTCAAATACCTCAGATCCAAAAGCCAGGGGACATGAATCATCGAGGTATTGGACATCAAGTCGTTTTAGGACGAGAAAATGACAGACTTTATCAAATCACAGACTTTATCAAGTCTTTTAGGACGGGAAATTGTCTGGATTTTCATTTCGGGGCATATAAGGATTGAGAACCACAATGAGCTATGACTCGAGATCTCGAGAGATGGAAACGTCTATGACCATTAACATAAAAGACACAACTCCTTGCTGAGTAAGAATTAAGGTGTTATTCCAGTCCAGAGACGGGAAATCATAGGCCGGAAAACAATTCATCAAGGTTTCTACAGTGAAGGCCCTTTATCTAGAATTTATATGGAAATAATAAAACAAAATTCGAATCATAAAAATTAAAGAATAGATATTTGATCAAACGCTCACCACACGGTCACTCGCCGAACCAGGCCGCCTCTTCTGTAGGCAAACTCGGCCCAATGCACACAGGACCACACAGTCAGCGCTGCTCGACTTTTAAAGAAAAAATACCAAATTAAAAAATTCAGGCAGACACCGTTTGTTCTTCTCCAGAATTCAAATGAATCGGCAGGCACTGTAGCAATAATCACACGATTTCCACTTCTCACAGTTAGCCCAAACAGAAGGTTTCCATCTCATCGTCGAGATCCTGAAAGGCTCATCAAAAACACCGACAACAAATGCATCACTTTATTTTCGCACCAGCTGGTTGAATGATGTGAAGGTTTAAATGTATCGAATACTCCATGCTACAGCGTGGATACCACCCTCGGAAGACCATTCTATGAAACAACTTTCAGGAATTCAAAAAAATGAGACAATTTACATGGCCTTTCACAACGTAGTTCTAGGATTATGTACAGCTCCAATATTCTACACATTTTACACAACCTTCCACAACTCCATTCTCAGCAATCACACATGGTTAAAATGGATGGCAACACTTATAAATTAACCCCAATAAAAAATGAATTTCAGTCTAGAAAAGGAGAGATATCAATACGTCGTCTTCAGCACGTGGCATCTTGGAGCTTTACGTTGATGCAATATCAATCACAGTTATTCTGATTTACAACGCTCTTGGCATTGGCACAGATCGACATGCTCACTATGAGAATCAGATCTACCTGTGAGGATCCAGATTCGATATTTTCAATGCTCCTAATTGTTTCCCAATGCTGCCTCAACATGCATGAATTTCCTCACGATGACACAGATATAAGATCCTCATACCTATGCATATTGCTTGAATCATTTTTCACGCTCACTCTTTCACGTTGACAACATAGGATGGGTGAGAAGTTCGGCTTTTCTTACAACATAATGATTCTCATTTTTTTTGCTTCTGCAACAGATCGGTGTGTGACAAATTTTGGTAGAAATTGCTTCCTACTACACCAAGAACCTGCAACGCTTTCCTCTTGCTTGGACAAGATAGCTTTATCACACAACTAGTTTTCTCATATATTCAACAATGCAATTTCAAACAAACCTTATCACTCTCTCAATCCCAAAGAGAAAACTGAAAAATATGGACACTGTATGTGCTTAGCGCAGACACAAGCCAATGTTCTGTCTTCGAGAATATAAGAAATTGAGATCCAGGAATGAGGATGAAGGGGATGATGCGTTTCTGACCAAAAAGAGGCCAATTGAAATTACATGACTACCTCGCAATCAGGGAAGCAGGAAAGCTACAGGCCCAAATTCAACTCCTTTAGAGGTTCCACACACGGCTGCTATGATAGCAATTTTGTGCACCAAATACCAGTGCACAACTCCAATGATCGACTTTCTGTCGCATAGATCGAACGAGGCCACTCCACACCCAACCACACACACAAGATTTACATGGTAGAAAACAACTCTCTCAACGGGTCCTCAACACACCGTAAGCTCTGATACCACCTATTAAAAATGAAATCAACTCTGACAAATATATAAAGCACACATAATAAAACCAGACACAAAGTAATGGCGGAAAAGAGGCTTCAGCCTCATGGTATTCTCATCATTCTCACTTATTAAAAGAATTTGTGTTACAATTTAAATAGATGAGAGACAATGTCTTAAGATAGTGCGTGCTATCTTAGACTCCTTTGGTTGAGATAATTTCTCACCAAACACCCACCAAGATAGGAGTTACTAAACTGACTCCAATCCTTGAGGAACAACCCAAGAGTTAGGCACAAATTCCTAACTTGGAATATTTAATTAATTAATTTATGTTTGGATTTATTATTGTTTTGTGAGGGAGGCTAACATGAGAGAGTTCCTCACATATTGTAGAATCGACTATAAGTAGGTATTTTATACGATGATCTTGTTATTTTCCCAGTCAATAACAAGATTTGAGTCTCCTAGAATTTGTGGAGAATTGACTTTTTTGAGTGAAGCCACTTCCAAAAGGGTATGCAAGGCTATGAATTATACACGATTATTTGTGCCCCTATCGAGGGTATTTGAATTACACACAAGAGTATTGTGGGAGAAAGAGAACCAATCCCACTCCACACCTTCGTGGGTTCCCTTGTGTTACTCCATCAAATAACCACCATGAAATTCCTGGTGTGAGAGGAGGCATGATAGGAACTCAGTGTTTATGGGGCTTAGGTTCTACTCTATGTCGCTAACATAGTTTTATAACCAGTCTTGTGGTGACCTTTACAGGTACTTGTCTAGATCTGAAGAGGTTATTGCTTCTAGCCTACAATATATACTTTATAAGGATATTGGCCCACCCTCTAAAGCATTTAGTTTCTTTGTTGGATATATAGGCTTTCAAAGCTTCTTCCAGTCTTGATCATGTCAAAGAGCATTTGATATTTAAGTCTTAAAGGGTGGATGCTATAACATGTATTTTATAGGAGCAAGAGAGAAATAAGTGAGAAGAATTCTCACTTGTTGATTTTCATAAGGGGAAGTGACTCAATCCTTGATTTATTAGATACAACTAGCCAAAGAGTTATTTTTATTTTCAATGGAGAGTGTAATTTCCATATTGTATCCCATCCCCAAATTTTGGGATCTTGAATTGTTGTTCAATGTGTACTTCATAAACCAGTTTTGATGTGAATCCCCCAACGTTGGGGTTCTTTGACCATACTAGGTGATCTAATACAACTTCCTTTAGTAGGATAAATTGGAGGTCAAGGGTCTAATGTAATTTTTCCACTCCTTGTATTTTGGTCCTATTAGGTTCAGAAACACAATGTTTTTCCATCCAATCTCTCTCCATTCTTGTGGAGATTGAACCATGGCATCCATGAGTGTGTATACACACACAAAATGTAGGTGATCTATGAGGGGATTGGACAGAGTGGAATTTTATCTTGCTCCAAGCCATGGATCAAGACCAATATTGATCTGATGTATGTTGTTGACTCTCCAAATTTTCTAAGAGCCTATAAAGGGGAAGGCTTGAACAAGGACTTTCCAAGTGTTAGATCCTTTTGAGGATTTCCTTGGAAGATGAAAACAGTCATATAAGGATAATTTTGGTATGTATTTGGCTTTGAGAGTGTTACCCTAAAGTGATGAGTTGTGGGATAGTCTCCAGAGGCGTCTAGTGGCAAGGGCTTGGTTGAAAGTGTATATGTTCTCAAAGCCCCTACCCCCCAAAGCTTTTTTTAAGGTCAGTTTTTCCCATTTGACTAGGGGAATGCATTTAGTATTTTTCTTTCCTCGCCAAAAAAAATGTGAATAGGATTTTTTGATTTTTGTGAGTATTCCCTTAGGAACATTGAGATTGAACACTAGTAGATTGAGATCCTTTCAAGGACAGAATTTATAGGGACAACTTCACACCCTCAAGAGAGGAGTTTGTTTTCCCATAATTTTTTGTAGGTGTCAACTTTATGGAAAAAACCGAATCCAATCCACAAAGTGGTACCACAGAGGCTTGAGGAAAAAAACAAAGTATTTGAAGCCTTCATTGAAAGGAGAGGAAGGGAAGGGAAAAATGATAAAAATTTGTCTGAAAACTACAATAGGAATTAGGTGTGGCCCATAAGGCATGATTTATTAGGGCTGATAAGCATATCAGAAGATTTGCAAAAAAGATAAAGTGGATCATTAAGTGTATTTAGGGGATTGATATTTCCTTCAAAGAAGATGAGGATGTCATCAATGAAAATTAGGGTTATGAAGAGATGGTGAGGGGCCACTTTGATACCTTTGAAACAATTTTTAGATGTTGCATCCTTAATTATTGTTGTGAAGCCAGCTCCAAAAATAGAAGAAAAGAGATATCAATGCCTTAGAAATAAGTCACTTCGAGGGGGAAACCTCCAATACATTACATGAATGAAAAATTCTTGGATGATACAAATTACAAAACCTCCTTTCTATATATAGGAGTCCATGGGGCCACAATGTAATCCTAGCCAACCTAACAATAATAATTTAAGTGCACAATAATAACAATTTGGGGGTTACAGGGGTACAATAATAACAATAAGGGGTTACACTAACAACAATAAGGGACTATACTAGTAATATAGGGACCTAACATGCCCCTCTCCTTCAAAAAAGTGTTGTCGTCAACGCTTGAGTAGCTCTGGGTGCTTCTGTATAAAATTCTCATCCTCCCATGTAGAATCTTCAGTGGGTAAGTTCTTCCACTTGATGAGATACTCTGAAATTGATCGATTCCGTAGTTGTCGAGTTCTTGTTTCCGTGACCGCTTCGGGTTCCAATATGATTTTTCCTTCCTCATCAAGTTCTAGAAATATTGTTTGAACTGGAAGATTTTCACCTATAACCTTCTTTAAGCATGAAACATGGAAAACGGGATGTACTCGCGAAGAAGCAGGAAGCTCCAATTTGTATGCCATAGTACCAATCTTTTGCAACACCTTGTAAGGACCATAGTACTTTGGCGATAATTTATTATCCTTCTTAGCTTGCTTGGGGGACATTTGTTTATATGGTTGTAGCCGTAAAAATACCCAATCTCCTACATCAAAACTTCTCTCGCTGCGATGTTGATCTGCCTGTTGTTTCATTCGATTTTGTGCCAAATTAAGGTTATCCTTTAAGAGTTGGAGAAATTCTTGTTGATGCTCGATGTGATCTTCGACTGCTTGAACCTTCGAATTTTCCCTTAAAGATGATGTAATCGATGGTGGATGATATCCATAAAGTGCCATAAATGGGGTCATTTTTGCTGCAGTATGGAAGGAAGTGTTATACCACCATTCGGCGAGAGGTAACCACTTGACCCATTGTGTTTGTTTATCAGATACAAAACAACGAAGATATCCTTCCAAACATTTATTTACTATCTCAGTTTGACCATCAGATTGAGGATGATAAGATGAGCTATGAGCTAATTGAGTACCCAAACGAGAAAATAACTCCGTCCAAAAATTTCCAGTAAAAATGGGATCTCTGTCGCTCACAATAACCCTTGGGCTTCCATGTAGCTTTTGAATTCTATCCATAAATGTAGTAGCAACTGTACTTGCTTTAAATGGATGAGATAATGCACAAAGTGTGCATACTTGGTAAGTCTATCAACTACCACCATGATGACACTCTTTCCTTCGGACTTAGGTAAACCTGTGATAAAATCCATTGAAATCCCCTCCCAACGTTGACTTGGAATGGATAAAGGTTGTAGAAGTCCCGGGGTCTTAATTGTCTCCACTTTATTCTGCTGGCAAACCAAACATTCCGCCACAAACTTTTGAATATCAGATTTAAGGCCATCCCAAAAAAATTCTTTCTTCACCCTGTGGTAAGTTTTAAAAATCCTGAGTGTCCTCCTAAAGGAGAAGTGTGCAATTCCAAAAGAATATTTTGTTTTAGTTGGGAATTCTTACAAAGATATAAGCAATCTTTGTACCATAAAGAATCATTTTTCCAACTAAATGTATCAGATGTACTAGGATCTTGCTGCAACTTTTGAATGAGTGTCCATACTTCTTTTTCCTTCTTCCATTCATCTCTTGCTTTGGTTATCCAATCTGGTTGGATAATAGAAATGGCACAAAGAAATGCTTCCACCTCTTCATTCTTTCTTGAGAGTGCATGTGCAACAACATTAAGCTTCCCTTTTTTGTAGACTATTTCAAAGTCATAACCCAACATCTTTGTGACCCATTTTTGTTGCACTTCTGAAGATAGTCTTTGTTCCAAAAAGTGTTTAAGACTATCATGATCAGTTTTTACCTTGAAGTGTCTTCCCATTAGGTAAATTCGCCATTTCTTTAGTGCATGCAGTATTGCTAACATTTCCTTCTCTTAAATAGGTTTCTGTAAATACTTTCCTTTGATTGGACGACTTTCAAAAGCAATGGGTCTTCCTTCCTACATTAAAACAGCACCAATTCCATTTCCTGAGGCATCACAATCCACAATAAAGGTTTTTGTGAAGTCTGGCGTAGCTAAGACCGGTGCTAGGCACATTGCCTCTTTAAGATGTTCAAAGGCCTTAGTTGCTTCAGGAGTCCATGAAAATGCATCTTTCTTCAATAATGTTGTTAGAAGTGCTGCTATTCTCCCATAATTCTTAACAAACTTGCGATAATAGCCTGTTAACCCGAGAAATCCTCGCAACTGCTTTATTGTCTTGGGGACTTTCCATTCCTTAATGGCTTTAATTTTGTTAGGGTCTACTTTAACACCCTCGTGAGATATAATATGACCCAGATATTCCACCTCTTGTACTCCAAAGAAACATTTGGATGTTTTTGCATATAATTGTTTCTCCTGCAATAGTTTGAGCACCCTGTCAACATGTTCAACATGATCCTTCCAAGACCTGTTGTAGATCATTCTTCATGTTTTCCATGTTGTCTTTCATTTTTTCATCGATCTTAGCTTCCATGTCATCCATCTTAGATTCCACGCATTTCTTCAAACCATCCATCTTCGCTTCCACGCCTTTCTTCAAAACTTCCATTTCATTTTTTGTTGCTCTTTGCGAGAGCGAAATTTGGTGCACTTTCTCTTGTAATCTTGATAGATCATGTTGCAATTCTTCATCTTCATGAGTCATAGTAGAGCCTTCTGAAGGCTTAATGGGTGTTGAATTATTTTTACGGGGCATTTTTTAGAACCCAATACTGATATCTATTCTACAATATGCCCTTGGAATCAATTCAAATTGATTCTTCAAACAAGACTTATGCACTTCGGAAAAAAATACACACCTTTTTCTTTCTTTTGAGGAGCTCGATATTGAAATTGGATTATCTTTGTGATTGCGGCTCTTCAATATCTGAAATATGGCACTCAGGTAGCCTTCTTAATTATCTTTCGAATGCCACAGGTCTGACTTGATTTGGATTCTCCAAGGAAAAGTTATGTCCAATCTCCCAAAATGACCTAATTATGGATTTGTTTAGTAGAGCGAACTTGTACGACTTGCCACGTGTCACTGTTTCGTATTTTAGCTCTGAAATTTATAGCAAAGAAACTGCAGTCTGTGTACTTGTGACCACTTTTTACGGCACTCCAAGCTGATGCTCAGAGAGAGAGTTATGAATATTTTCCCACGATCACCTCTTTGAGATGAAATTCAAGAGCCTAAAAAAGCACTACCTTCCACAGATCATATCTCCAAAAATATAGCGAACCAAACTCTGAAATTTTGCGACGATTTTCCTCAGGATTTCAGCTTTGCACCCTTAAAATTTCAGATTTTGAACCTTCGTATAAAAAATTTTATAGCGCAAATTCCACGATGACCTATTTAGATTAAATTGAGAAGCCTGCAAAAATACCTAACTTCCACAGATCATATCTCCGAAAATATTGCGAACCAAACTCTGAAATATTGCGACGATGTTCCTAAGAATTTCAGCTTCACACCCTAAAAATTTCAGCTTCTGAAACTTCGTGGAAAAAAATTTATAGCGAAAATTCCACGATGACCTGTTTGGAGCAGCGAAACCCTAGAATCCAAAGCTCTGATACCAAATGTTGTGAAGCCCAGCTCCAAAAATAGAAGAAAAGAGATATCAACGCCTTAGAAATAAGCCACTTCAAGGGGGCAACCTCCAATACATTACATGAATGAACAATTCTTGGATGATACAAATTACAAAACCTCCTTTCTATATATAGGAGTCCGTGGGGCCACAATGTAATCCTAGCCGACCTAACAATAATAATTTAAGGGCACAATAATAACAATATGGGGGTTACAGGGGTACAATAATAACAAATACGGGGTTACACTAACAACAATAAGGGACTATACTAGTAATATAGGGACCTAAATATTATATTGTTGAGGGCCTTAATCACTAATAAGAAATGGAGGGGGGAGAGGGGACAACCTTGCTAAAGACCTTGAGAGTCTTTAAAAAAGGGAGAAGGAGAGTCATTGATCAAGACAAGAAATGTAGCAGACTACAAACATCCCATGACCCAACTTATTGTTTGGAGTCCCATTTCCAATTTATGAAGGACCAACATGAGAAAAGTCCAGTTAACCCTATCAAAATCCTTAGTAATATCTAGCTTGAGTGCAAGGGAAGTGAGATTTTTAAGTTTGATCGAGTGAGGAGCCTCCCGTGCAAGTGAGATTGCATTTTTAATCCATCTGTCATCCAAGAAACCAAATTTCTCTTGAGATGATTTCATTGAGAATGGGCTTTATGCATTGGGAGATGACTTTGGAAATAATATTGCAGATGAAATTACAACAAGAGATAGGTCTAAAGTCATCAATATTTCTCTCTTCGTGTCTTTTGCGAACGAGTGATAGAAAGGTGGGATTTAGGGCACTTGATATTTTCCATGAGAAATAGGATTTTTGAACTACTTTAAGAAGGCCATCCTTGATAAGGTCATAAAAATCTAGGTGAAATTCAACTAGAAGGATTTCAGCCTCAGGATCATCCCTCTTTTCATAAAGGATATAGCTAATTTGATTTCATTTTTAGATACTTCCTCTTTTAGTGTTGAATTCATTTCCTTGGTTATGAACGGGTGTAATTTGGAGACTTCCTCAAGGATTTTTGGGATGGGACATCCTGGAGGTTCAGTAAAAAGGGTCTCGAAGTGTCGAACTCCTTCCATGGTTTTGTCCTAAAAAGTGTGGGTTAAAGAACCATCTAGTTTCTTAAAGTTATGGTTTTTCTTATTATTATATTATGACTAATATTTCAATACAAAACTATTTATTATAAATTTAATATTTTTAAATGATAATATCATTTTATCCATCAATATTCAAATGTTAATGAAGAGTATTTGTGTGTCTCACTTAATCACACTTTAAGATATTATAAATAAGATTAATATACTAATTAAAAGGAGACCCACATCCCACGTGACCCTTGGATGCTCTAGAGGTATGATGGATTCCTTGTTTCCCCTTAGCTCTCCCTTTTCCATTGTTCCAGCCTAACTTTTGTTGGTTCGTTTTCTCTCCCATTGATCGAAAATATTATTTTTTTCCTATGTCAGATGGCTTGCTGGGAAGATGTGTTAGCCACCTATAATTTTTTGACATAGCAAATAGGTGGCTATAAACGTTTATGAGCCTTCAAGAGAAACATTTCCCTTGAAAATATTTCATTCTTGAAGCCTCTATGTGTCTTCTGTTCCTTGAAAAATCTTCACTGTTGTTTCCATTGAAAAAGCCCTGTTGTTTTGAGAAAAAGAATGCTTCAAAAGGGCCTCCATTTGCCCTATTTCATTCCCACAAAGCCTCCATTTTCACCTCCTTTTTCCCTTTCAAAATCTCACAAAATCCCTTCATTAAATCTCCAAATCATCAAAGTCCCCTTTTTAAACCTCATAGTTCCCTTTACTTGGTTTAAAAATCTGCTTTTTCCTCTACCGGAACCCCCCATTTGGCCTTAAAAAACACTAATTTTGGCCCAAAAACACCCTTTTTACATTATAACAGGCTTAAGCCCCTGAGGGCTTATATAGCTTAGCCCCGTTCCTCATAGGCCCCTAGCCCTGTAACCGGGCGCTGAAAAGCCAAAAAATTTGTAACGACCCATTCCTAATAAAATATATATATATATATATATATATATATATATATATATATATATATATATATATAATTTAATTAAGTCAAATTAATTAAGTTGAAAACAAACATAATACAAGTTAAGCTTTACATAAGCCATCTCCTCTACGTAACTAGATAAGGACTCAAAAGGGGGATATTTCATGCACTTAACCCCAAAACCTTATCTCTAAATTAAATGTCTCCTTAAATGAATATAATATCTCCTTAAATGTCTGCAGACCCTCATAAATGTGATAATATCTATGGGAGTTGAGGGCGGTGGAGAAACTGATATAAGGGGGAGGATGTGAAGGAGGAAGGGGGGGTCTTTTTGGAGAAAAATTATGCGTTCTGTCCACAGATAGGATTGAAGGATACAAAGTGCTGGAAAGGAAGTCTCATCGTCCTTGGGATTCTGGGCACGGGGGCAGAAGAGTGATCTTCTGGATCTAGGATTGTTTCTAGATCGGCTGGGAGGACTATATTGTTTCGGTGAACTGTTCATTCTGTCCACAGCATCACAGGAGGAGTGCCTGAGGAGTGCCACCATTAAATCATCTGTTGTATTCCAGGTATTTCCCATGTAGCTAAAATTGAAAATTCATTTCTGAACTGCATGAAATCATATTACTACTGATTTATGTTTATATATGCTTAGATGTATTCATGGAAATGATGTCTTAAATTTTATTCACGGGAATAATGATAGTTTGTAACAGTTGTCTTAATTAAGTGTAAAAACTTGGAATAATCTTTAGAAACAACAGTGATTCTCTGTTAATTGATTTAGCTAAGTCTTTCTCTCCAGCAATATTTCTGAAATTCGCTGAAACTAAGTGTAAAATTTAGGAATTTATCTACAAGGTTATTACATATGGTATCAAAGGGTAGTTCAAACCCTTTTCAACCTAATAAGCCCTGCGATTTCAGTAAAATTCCAGTCTATAGCATGAATAATTATATGTATAACAGCTGATGCTTTAGGTTATCTTCTGCTGGTGAGCACTTACTGCTGGTGAGCAGTTCTTGAATGAGCAATCATTTAATGACTTTTCACACTCCATAACTATCCCCAATTCCATGAAAGGTGCAGTGTGTTGCCTCAACACTTGTTGCAGATGCAAGAACCTTCATGAGTGAGAAAAGACAAAGGCACTCATCATAAGCAAGAGCACTCACCTGCTTAGCTTAATAGAAAATTGAAATTCACTCGGTCATAGAATCTATTATGTTATTTTAGGCCAATGGCTAGATTTGAACCAACAATTAATTTAATGAGAAGAATTTGGGATAAGTAGAACTAAAGACCAGCATTCCATCCACTAGATTATAATAAATTCAACATAATTTTTTTTACAATAACCCATCTAGGCCATTATCCCTACCACTTCTTTTACCTTCCACAGCCCAACATCAATAACAGAGTCTTTTGTAAGCACTGAATTAGCCTCCAAATTAGAAACCAGATCTTCTGAAGGCTTTTTAGCCACGATATACTTTATGCTCTCTACAAGGGCAATATCTGCATCATTTACACGCTGAGCAGCCTCGAATTTCAATAATAATATTACAAAGAAATTACAGAATCAAAGAGAATATTTCTTGAATAAAATATGGTGTAACATTACAAACAATGAGTTCTTTTGGCAGTTTCTGTTGTTGCATAACCTATATAGGACAAAATCAATTCAACCTTAATATACAAAAATACAGAGCACAAGCTGACTGGTTAACCAAAACTTTTCTCATCTGCATAGTTGACATTCCCTAGCAAATGAGCAAGTACATGGCTTGTCTCTACAGCTTCTTCCACGGGCTTGACACTCAAATATAATTTACCGAAACAGCTAAAAACCTTCATGGAAATTTATTCCATTTATACGCATAGTCATAGCTGCCTTCAGTCGATACGATACAATCCGGATCGAAAGCCCTTTAAAAACAGAATTCAACCTTAGCATAAATTCATCTGAGGCGTAATTTTCCATCTGTGTTTCAAAAACAATTCGTTGTCAACAAAATAAAAATAAAAATTTCCTGTGGGTAGCCGGGGTAAATCCAACATGGCATACCATGTTGTTGCGCTGTCTAAACCGACACCACAGATCATGGCCTATTTTGGTATGTCGTGTTGCGGGAACGACTAGAAAATATTCAATTTAAAAAAAAAAAAAAAAAAAAAAAAAGCGTGCCACCGTTTGCAATTTAAATTAACACTTAGGTTCGATATCATGAAATAACCAAGGTTGCAATTGTAATGGTTTTATATGCTAAGTCCGCTCCAATATATCTCACACGCAGAAAGCCTTTTTATTGGCATATGTTTAGACACGCGATATTATATAGATTTCAAAACAACACATATTATATACGCTATACGTTGTGGTTTCTATGTATTTGAAATTCGAACTTTATGGTAGCATTGTTGGCCGTCAGCAGCGTGGTTTCGAAACTACGACTGTGTCATGGCCCACGAGATAGGCCGAGGAGGGCGACTGTTCGAATCACACAAACAAGAACATGATTGAGATCCGGGGCTTGAAACCGTGAACCTCCCCCCAACCCAACACATGCCTCCACCGTTGCCGGGGATTGAACACGGGTCACTCGTGTGACAGGCAGGAGTACTTACCATTATTAAATTAAAATCCTATTTAAATATAATGCATTTAATATATATATATATATATATATATATATTGACACAATAGTCTGATTAATAGTGATCGGTACACCAAGTTCTTCACAAGAGCCCACAAGCAAAACTGATGCTGCAGCTGCCGAATTTTTCTTGGAAGAAATGTATAGATTTGAGATAACCAATGGATGAATTTTTTTCCAAATAGGCTTGTAACCCAAGGGACTTCCATAGATCTCGTATAAATGAAATTTGAATGAGAGAAACCTTCAGGTGAGAAGATTCTGCACTCTGCCAGAGATATCTGTTTTTCTCTCAATCAGCCTTGAAGTTTCTTAAAAAATGCAAAAAATAGCACTGAAATGGATGAATATGAATGTAAAACTATAAAAATATAAAAAAATTGAAATGGAAAATATATATAGATATATGAATTGATAGTAGAAGTTTCTCCATCGAAATTTTCAACCGACTTGTAAAATTTTCTGAATGGAAGGTGACAGTAGTGATTTAGCTGCTTGAGGTTTCAAAGAACATAAAATATATATATATATATATAAATAAATAAATTTGAGTAATTGCACAGCTGCCTCAAAAAAAAAAAAAAAAAAAAAGAAGAAGAAGAAGAATATATATATATCTCATTTGGGTAATAACGTACGTAGTTTTGGGTATATATTTTACATAAGATTTAGATCTAATTTTAAGGATGAATGTCAGTCTTTATTCTTGAGGCTTCATCATTAAATAAATGATACAAGTGCTCTTACAATTCTACAGCATGCTCAAGGCCTGCATTTCAATCAGGCAAAAGATGATGATGAACATCGGTTAGTGGTAGAAATCTATGAAGCCACGGGTGTTCACTCTCTGAACGTTGTGGTGAGAGAATGTTTTAGATGGAGGTGTGAATTGTTCGAGAAGGATTGACCGACATGGAAAGACAACCTCAGACTTAATCCTTTGTCAATAAATTGTGTTACCATCATGACGGTGAAAGACAGCTAGACCTAAATTCAATACTTTCTGGAGCATATCTGTGCCCAAAATGATCATCACCACTTTAGGACAAGTGCCATATATACAGGCAGAAAGATTTAGGCTCAAAAAGATATGGAAGACCGATATTATTAATTTTTCTTTTATGGAGGAATATTATAGATTTTGTATTTTAATCTATTACGGTGAAGAGATATCAGTGATTTAGATTTTGTAGCCTTTGATCTTATGTCTATGGTTTATAATAAATTTTATTTATAATCACCAAATGTAAATATAAAGAGTGGTTTAGTAAGGCTCCATGTGCTATATATATATAAATATATATATCATTTGGGTTAATATATATATAGCGTAGGGTCTAAATATATACCATTAGGTTGAAATAAATATATAAAACATATGACATTAAATCCTGGTATCAAAGCCAGGGTTACAGTGGTGTGTACATATATAGTTAGTGAACAAGAGTGTCATTTAATTCAACAAGAGCTACTTTGTCTTCAACAATTTCTATTGATTCCATAAGAATATAACCTATGAAATCCGAGTAGGTGAGGGTTAGTTAGTTGTGTGAGTGAGCAGTTATTGATACTTTATATCCCCATAAATATATAAGCTACAAATAGAGTCAAGATGGAGTCTATTGAGCAATACCATTTATATTTAAATTCCTTTAGAGTTTGATTTTATACAAAATAGACTTGAAAATTGTACTTTAACTCATTTATTTCCCTTCTATAGCTGCATCTAGGAATAAAACATTCTAGACAAGTCTATAAACTAACACTTTGATCGATGAAGACCTTGCATTCCACTCTAGATTTAGTAAACATACATTACCCTGCATAGGACAAGGAGGTCGCATTTCCACCCTCCTTGACCTCGGTACCAGTAAGACCTGCCTGTAGGTAAAATAGCAAAATAACTATACCCGTATGCCAGCTCAAATCTTACGAAAATCACATTTTGTCAGTCTGAAAATTTATCCACTTCTCATGAATTTATTATTATGTATTTCAGGAAAAATTACCATGTTTAACACGTACCAAAGGTGGCAGCGCCAGTGAAATGTAGCGCCGCCACCTCCACCTTCACCATCGCCTTCACCACCATCAAGATCGTCGTCAGCACCTGTTGCTCCGCCCGATCTCACTACTGTGATGAGCTCTTTAGAAGCCATTATGGAAACCTTGAAAGGGTCGCAGTCGACCAGGAACAAGGAGGAGAAGGATTTTGATGAAAAACCTCACAGAGAAGATATTTCACGGGAACTGCAAAAGATTAAACTCCCGGAATTCTCTGGAGGACGAGCTGGAGAACATGCCGAAGCATGGTTGGAAGGGATGATCAGATGCTTCGCATTAAGAGAATATTCTTCAACTTCTAAAACAAAGATCATTGTATTCCAACTAAAGGGAAATGCTCTGATTTGGTGGGGGAATATGGAAAAATAGCTGCATCTCACTTCAGATACCGTTCCTTGGGATTTTTTTGTGGACCGATTCCGTGCAAAATACTTATCGCCTTTCTTTTAAGAGCAGCAAGCCGGAGCCTTCCATACTCTAACCCAAGGGGGTAAAACCGTGGAAGAATACGAGATAAAATTCATGGAACTTGTGAAATATGTTCCTTGCCTAGACACGGATGAATGCTAGGCTGAGCGTTTCGTATTTGGTTTAAATCCTCGGATCAAAGCCATGGTAAGAATTTGGAAGCCACCAACGGTGGCAGAGGCAGTTGAATGTGCTCGTTATGCAGAAGAACATCTGGGGATTAAAAGGGATTTCAGGCCAGCTGAATCAATACCGCAGGCATTTACAGGAAAAACTCCCTGAAATTTCTTCCGAGAAAATAACTCAAGACCACCTCCTTATGGTAACAGGTTTACCCCAAGAGGAGCGGGGGCAGGAGCTCCCAGGACCATAAATGCAATAGCTTCCGGGTCCTCAAACATCATTACTTGGAGGTCTCGAGGGACTGGTAATCGGGGAAGGAATGGGAGAGGAAGCAGCACCAGGGGACAGAGTTCTTGGTCGAGGATTTCTTAGTCAAACGCAAAAGGACCAACCCGAGTGGACTGTTGGGGGTGTGGAGGACCTCATCTTTGACGTGATTGTCCGGAGAACTCTCGACGAACAGGAAAAGAACCATCATCAGATGCCCAAAGCAATCATATAATCCATGCTGTCGTCAACAACAACCAAGCAGCACATCAATCCACGGTAGTGGAATCTTCAGGTACAATCAACGAAATAAAACTCAAAATCTTATTTGACACTGGAGCTACTGATAGTTTTATTTCATCTTATGCATTGAATAAATGTGGGTTGGCAGCCTACAAACAGGACGATTTTAGACAGGTAGAAATGGCTTCAGGGGACCTTCAATCAGTAGAATTAAGTGTGGAAGATTGCAAAGTTGATCTAGGAGTCTGTTTGACCAAACTAAAAGTATATGTCACGGCCCTAGGAACTTACGACTTAGTGATAGGAATGGATTGGTTAGAGTCTCATCAAGCATGGGTAGATTGTTCTGGGAAAACAATACTTTGCGTAAATGATATGGTTGAGACAATCCAAATTCAAGGTATTAAAAGAAAAGTATCCTTGTGTTTCATCTCAGCCATGCAAATGAATCGGTGCTTAAGGAAGGGTTGTCAAGTGTATGTTGTTCAAGAGGTAAGCAAAGAAAAGGGGCCTTCCTTAGATCAGTATCTGATTCTATTAGAATTTCCAGATGTTTTTCCAAAGGAACCACCTGGACTGCCTCCTCGAAGAGAGCTAGACCTCTCCATTGAATTGAAACTCGGTACGGAACCTATATCTAAAACTCCTTACCGAATGACTACCCCAGAACTTCAAGAATTGCAACTACAGCTGAAAGAACTGTTAGATGTAGGGCACATTCGACCCAGTGTTTCACCATGGGGTGCTCCTGTAATCTTTGTCAAGAAGAAAGATGGTTCATTGTGACTATGTGTGGACTATCGAGATTCAAACCGAGCCACGGTAAAGAATAGGTATCCAATGCCTCGCATTGACGACCTTTTCGATCAAATGAAAGGAGCTATGGTATTTTCAAAGATCGATCTGTGATCGGGTTATCATCAACTCAAGATTAGTCAAAGTGATGTTTCTAAGACTGCATTCCGATTTCGCTTCGGGCATTATGAATTCATTGTGGTGCCATTTGGGTTGACCAATGCACCTGCAGTCTTCATGAACCTTATGAATAGCGTTCTCTGCAAATATCTCGACAAATTTGTACAAGTTTTCCTTGACGATATTCTCATTTACTCTAAGAATGAGAAAGAGCATGAAGAGCATCTTTGGATAGTGTTATCTTGTCTCAAAGAGCACAAGTTATATGGAAAATTATCCAAATGCGCTTTCTTTCAGAAGGAAATCCATTACTTAGGTCATATCATATCAGGCGAAGGAATCTCTGTAGATCCTGAAAAGGTAAATACCATCAGGGAGTGGCCGATACCTAAGAATGCACATGAAGTGCGTAGTTTTATGGGTTTAGCAGGTTACTACCGAAGGTTTGTGGAGGGATTCTCCAAAATTGCAAAACCAATCACAAACCTTCAGCGCAAGGGTGTTAAGTATGAATGGACGGAGGAATGTGATAAATCTTTTTCCGAACTTAAGCGATTATTAACTAGTGCACCGATTTTGCGAGTACTGGATATGGATAAAGATTTTACTGTGTGTACCGACGCATCTAAGCAAGGGTTAGGTGCAGTTTTAATGCAGGAAGGAGGCGTAATAGCATACGCTTCGAGAAAATTAAAAACACATGAAGAACTTTATGCTACGCATGATTTGGAGTTAGCCGCAGTGGTCTTAGCTTTAAAGATGTGGAGACATTACTTGGTGGGGATAAACTTTGTGCTTAAAAGTGACCACCAAAGTTTGCAGTATTTATTCACCCAGAGGGACTTGAATGCAAGACAAAGACGATGGAGTGAACTCCTAAGCGAATATGATTTTGCAATTTCTTATATCAAAGGAAAGGAGAATGTGGTAGCTGATGCCTTAAGTAGAAGACCTCGAATATTCTCCCTCGTACCTATCAAGGTGAACTTGAGAAATCAAGTGCTTGAACATCTTGTAAGAGATAGTTGGTACTTAAAAGTAAGGTCGAGGCTCAAAATCGACCATTCGAAGGAACCTAAGTTCGAAGGGTATGATTTGGAGGAGGACGGAATTCTACGATTTCACGGGAGGATGTATATACCAGACAGTGGAGATCTCTGAAACACCATCTTGAAGGAAGCACACCGAGCATTTTATTGTGCACATCCTGGGGTAAAGAAGATGTATGCTGACACCAAGAGACTCTTCTTCTAGTCAGGCATGAAAAATGACATTGTCCACTTTGTTGCTAGGTGCCTTGAATGTCAGCAGGTAAAAGCTTATCATCGTCACCTAGCAGGTCTCTTACAACCTCATGACATCCCTATGACCAAATGGGAGATAATTTCTATGGATTTTATCGTTGGGCTGCCTCTTATGCAACAAAAGCATAATTCCATTTTGTTTGTGGTGGATAGATTAACAAAAAGCGTCCATTTCATCCCAGTAAGAGATACTTATGAAGTAGTTGATGTAGCATGGGTATTCATAAATGAAATTATCAGATTTCATGGAGTACCTAAGAAAATTATATCCGACAGAGATCCTCAGTTCACATCCAGGTTATGGAATTGTATGCAGTCGGCCTTCGGAACTCAGTTAAATTTGAGTACTGCCTATCATCCTCAGACCGATGGACGGACGGAAAGGGTAAATCAAGTACTCGAGGATATGCTAAGGATGTATGTTATGGACCAACAATCATGCTGGGAAAAGTACTTACCCTTGGTAGAATTTTCTTACAACAATAGCTATCACAGTTCAATCGGGATGCCGCCATTTGAAGCATTATACGGAAGACCTTGCAGAACGCCGTTGAGTTGGGACAGGTTAGAAGATCGAATAATCGTCAGACCAGACTTGATCCAAGAGATGGAGGATCGGGTAAAACTGATTAGACAATGGTTAAAAGAGGCTCAGGATAGACAGAGAAGTTATGCAGACACCCACAGGACAGATAGAAGCTATGTGGTGGGAGATCAGGTTTTCATCCGCATCCGACCCAATAAAAGCACCATTCGGTTTGGGAAGGGGACAAAATTATCCCCCCAGTTTATAGGACCGTTTGAAGTCCTGGAAAAAGTTGGACCTGTCGCTTATCGTCTTACACTGCCGCCCACCTGCACAAAATTCATAATGTATTTCATGTAGCTGCCTTACGACACTATATTGCTGATAAATCTCATGACCTTCAATGGAAGGAACTGCAGGTATCGGACGAGGGAACCCTAACGGTTGAACCATTACGTATTCTGGAACATAGGGTTCGACAGCTCAGGAACTGCCAGATAGACCAAGTGAAAGTTCAGTGGAACAAGTATAGTCCTGGATCAGCGACTTGCGAGGATGCTGAGACTTTTTGCCAGAATTACCCTAGCTTATGCTAAATTTTGAGAACTGAAAACTTTCTATGTATATATGACTGCTCTATTTTGACACTTAAAATTTTGAAATACTATGTAAAGATGAGTTTTTTACTTTACTGGTTAATGGATACCCATAAAGATAGAATGCTACTTCACTTTACCGATACAAGTATATGTTGTTTGTTTAAAATTTACTGGTGCATGGACACCGATATGCAATATGTCATTTAAATTAACATTGCAAGAATGTGAAATCATAGATTAAACATTATAAATGAAACTATCTATCAAGTTATTTCATTGCATTTCAAATATGATTGAAGGGAAGGAAATAGAAGAGTAACTGCATTTTAAATATGAAAATACATATTGGTATACAGATGGAAAATAGTTAAAACAAATGCATCATAGATGGAACATGTATGAACTAAACGGAAGCAATATCTAAACGAAAAATTGTATTAGACATATTGATACATACATGGACAAATGTTTTAAACCAAGTATGATGTATAAGCTCTAGGATCAATATCATAGATAGCAATATATTTGGAATATGTAGAGATTGTTATATGGGTAACAATTTGTTATGAACCATATAGATGCATATGTTGTAATGTGTGTACAAGTGTTTACATTTGATATTGTGTACCAGTGGTTACTTCACAGAACACGAGTTACCGAAACAATAGACATGAAGACAGAATCCCCAAAACGTTGAGACTCCATGTGATTCCATGATAGGGTGTTGACCCTGGTTCTACTAGAAGGGGTGGAGGTATTGCCCATTGTTTATCCTCCAATACCTAGAGTCATGGAAGGACTGTGCGATTCACGCTCCCCTAGACGTGTGATGATGACTTCCGGATGCCTACAAGCATATCAGGTCGATGTCATCGACGTTGATATCCTTAAGGTCTATGAATGGATCAGTAAAACTAATGCCATGTCATATTCCTGTAGAGGACGGATAGGATGAGAGTGGAAGAGATTAGGAAGGATGGGAGGATTTTAGAATAGTCTGTAGAGGCGGTTGAGATGAGAAGAAGAAAAGGAGAACATGCAACTTCAGACGGAATTCAATCTTAAAATAAAAATCTTCTCACATATGCCCTAACCTCTAAAAACATAATTATCGATATGATTATATGGAACCCTAAATTCGGGACGAAGTTTTTCTGAAGGGAGGAAGTATGTAACGACCCATTCCTAATTTAAAATATATATATATATATATATAATTTAATTAAGTCAAATTAATTAAGTTGAAAACAAACATAATACAAGTTAAGCTTTACAAAAAGCCATCTCCTCTACGTAACTAGATAAGGACTCAAAAGGGGGATATTTCATGCACTTAACCCCAAAAACTTATCTCTAAATTAAATGTCTCCTTAAATGAATATAATATCTCCTTAAATGTCTGCAGACCCTCATAAATGTGATAATATCTACGGGAGTTGAGGGCGGTGGAGAAACTCATATAAGGGGGAGGATGTGAAGGAGGAAGGGGGGGTCTTTTTGGAGAAAAATTATGCGTTCTGTCCACAGATAGGATTGAAGGATACAAAGTGCTGGAAAGGGAGTCTCATCGTCCTTGGGATTCTGGGCATGGGGGCAGAAGAATGATCTTCTGGATCTAGGATTGTTTCTAGATCGGCTGGGAGGACTATATTGTTTCGGTGAACTGTTCATTCTGTCCACAGCATCACAGGAGGAGTGCCTGAGGAGTGCCACCATTAAATCATCTGCTGTATTCCAGGTATTTCCCATGTAGCTAAAATTGAAAATTCATTTCTGAACTGCATGAAATCGTATTACTACTGATTTATGTTTATATATGCTTAGATGTGTTCATGGAAATGATGTCTTAAATTGTATTCAGGGGAAGAATGATAGTTTGTAACAGTTGTCTTAATTAAGTGTAAAAACTTGGAATAATCTTTAGAAACAACAATGATTCTGTGTTAATTGATTTAGCTAAGTCTTTCTCTCCAGCAATATTTCTGAAATTCTCTGAAATTAAGTGTAAAATTTAGGAATTTATCTACAAGGTTATTACAAAATCCCTTAAAAAGCCTTTTTCCCCTTCTAAACAATTCTCCACTCATTTTTAAGAATTAAGCCCCTGAGGGCTTATTCCTTTTGACCCCTCTGCCATATAACTTGCGCTACAACCAAGCACTAAGGCCCCATCGCGAATCACAATCGGAGTTTTCCTGTCCGACTTTTCCTTTGTTATTCCGAAATTTTCCGATGCGATGAACTTTCCTCCCCTCGACCTCTAATTTAATCCTGACCGTCGATTCCTGCTGATCCGACGGCCAGCGCTCAATCGCATCGATCCATTGGCCCTTCGCTTCACTCATTACTCCGACCCTCCGATTTAACCCTGACCATTGAACCCACAAGAACTAACGGCTAGGATTCAATCGCGCCCCGCCCTTGAGCCCTCCGTCATTCCCCTTCTGATCCAATCTCGATCGTTGATCTCCCCTTTGATCCGACGGTCAGCACGTAATCGCAAATTGAAAACCCAAAGACCTCGGTTTTTTGGTCTCTCTCCTTTTCTCCGATGTGATTAAATCCTAGTCATTCATCCCGCCAGATCCGACGTCCCAGATTTCATCGCACTCCGCCTTCTCCTTTCTCCGTTCCACTGTTCCCCTGATTGTCGATTTAATCTCCACTGTCCATTCCCATTGATCCAACGGCTCACATCCTTCCTCTCGTTCACTTACCAGTTCCCACCTCCGCCTCACCTTTCGATCGTGGCCATCCATTCACATAATCCTATGACCAGAAACAATCCCGATGTTTTCACCTCCGCCGCGCATCTTACCCCATCGCGCTCTCATTCCCACCGTCAGATCTCTCCGCCTTTCATCCAACGACTGAGAATATTATCGCGTTTTTTCTCCATCCGAACGTTAATGTTCCGAAATCACACGAAAAAACTGGTTTTGGGACGATACGCGTCAAGTAGCGAAGCATATCGCGTTTTTTTGGGCCAATTTTCAAAACCACTTCGGAGCTGCGCGAAACCAGCAATTTTCCGCTAAAACCACTCCTCCCGATATAATTCTTCATTTAGTCCTGACCGTAGATTGTTTTAATCGAACGACTCTGACTTAACACGATCATAGTTCATTTCCCTCTTCCCCTATACCCCTGAACAAATACATCCCCTGATCTCTGTCGTCCATCAATTCGATCTAACGGTCTAGATCTAATCCTACCTCCATACGGTTTTCGTTCACCCATTCTCCCCGAAGACCACGTCAAATGATCTTAGCCGTTTATCATTCTGATCCGACGGCCCTCTTATAATCTCGTCCCCCATTTAATTTGGTCATCCAAATGATTTCATCGCGCAATCTCGACTGTAGATTGCCACTGTTAACTCTGATCCGATGATCCAAAATGCACATTGCCCCAGACCTTCATCATAACATTTTTTCTCCATTCCGCCATGTTTTCCTCCCGTTTTCACACGCATCCACCATTTCCCTCCCCAGCACCACCATCCCTTCGGCCCTCCAGAGCAATCCTCCTCCACTCCCATGGATTTTCTTAACACGTTTATCGTGTTTTTGCAGGGTTACAGATGGTGAAAGTCACTCTCTGTCTCACAATCACAGACAGGGAAATTTAGAGCGCAAGAAGACATTTCCATAGCCAAAACGCAAGGAGATACATTGTTAAGAAGGTTTAAGGGATATTTTATTAAAGGAGCAGTGTTAAAACCCTGATCTAAACCCTCCCACGCCATTAAAACCTGCACATGCACCATAAACCGTCAGCAAAAGCAGAAAAGAGTATCTGCGAAGAGAATTAAAGGATTTAAGCCTATTATTGAAAGATTAATGCTATAATCGAGTGTTTTAAGGATGAAGATAGATGAGGACTTTAAGAAAGATCAAGAAGGGTTAATGAATCCTAAAGTACATTAAACAAGTCACATCAGTGAATGTGATATCAGCATAATGTTCTTTTCCATGGAAGGACAAAGCCACACGTCCTACTCCATTCCTCATCGAGCACCGTAACTGTTATTATCCCGACAGAAAGCTCCTAAATTGTCAGTGCATTAGTTATGAGGCATGGAAGACCTGAAAGACCTTCAGTCACCTTACTTATCTCAGAAGACATAACATATTACTACAGTCAGAGAGTACTTCAAAGAACATACCTAAGGTTATTGCCAACCTGACAAAGACTTCTGAACTAGCCTAAAGAGTACCAATATGTCAATGCAGAGCCATTAAGCAGAGTGGGAATCTAGATACTTCCTCCTCTCTGTCTTAATGATTCATTTAAACTCATATCTACTACTCCACTTCCTCATTCACTTATAAGAACTCATTGAAAATATATTGTTGGGGGTTGGGATTTTATCGACTGTTAGAATTGTTATTGAGGGGAAGTAGTTGAGTATTTTGTATTATAGTAGGCTGGGAAGAGAAGTCTGGATTGTAAAAGGCCACTGAGCTCAAAGTATGTGACTGTTTTTTCACATCAATTAATCAAGCATATTCATAGGATCCTGGTCTATATTATTGGTGATGTTACTCTTACTGTAATTGTTTTCCTTTCATGTTTTATCATACTGTCCATCATTCTCAAATAAAGAACAACAAGCATAGATTAGGACATACTGCTGGAAGTACCCTAAATCTCACTGTCAAATCTTTATGTTTATGTTTTCCTCTGAATGTGTATCTTGGAACAAATTCAATATAATTTAACCAGTCAAAGAAGTTGGTTTGTCCATGCTTACTAATGTATGAATTTGGGGTTTGTTTCCTTAGATGTTCTTGTTTGGTTTTAGCTGGAAGAATTGGGAAACTGGGAGATTAGAGTTAGCCCTGTCTCAATAGGTTCCTTTTCCAATAGTTAGCCTTTCTAAGATCCCTTTGAATGAGTGTCAAAAGTAGTGGAGGTTCAAAGTCTTCTTCTGATATTAGGCCTTACTCAGTGTTTAATCTTTAATGTTTGCTACTATTTCTGAAAGTGGTTATGAGGACTTCTGGATTGTCTTCCTTAAGATTAGGCTGAAAGAAGGTATGGATTAAAATTACATCTCACCTGATCTTAATCTACCCTTTGTGTCATTACCGAGAGTTTCCTTTGAAGTGTGTCAAAGCAGGATAGGTTCAAAGTCCTTACCTGATCTCAAGCTGCACTCTGGTTTCTTTCCTTCACCCATTCTTAATGTTCCAACTCACTACCTATCTAAAGAGATCCTTTGGTATAGATGATTGGCCCTATGGAAACCCTTGGATGGTTGTTATGCAAGTAAACCCTTTCATGACTCCATAGCCCAATGGATTGGCACTTCTCTTGACCCATCTTCCCATGCTGAAACATCCTTCTATTTAGTTCCTTCTTTACTTCCTTAACCTTCTCAGTTAATGATCTCCAACCAAAAAACCAAAATAAAAAACCCTTGTGCTTCATACCTAGTCTAATACCTCAATTTGAGCCTTAAAGATATATCATTCTTTACATTCATAGAGAGATCCCTCTCTAGATCTAGAAGGGCTAGATCTTGAGATCTAAAAGTGGTTTGATGTTGTCTCATCATTTGGTATTGCCAAATCTGCCAAATCACGGGATCCACAACATAAATGGCGACTCCACTAGGGAAGCAGACCAATTAACCTCGATTTGGTATTCTATTGCTGATGGTGGACAACAACCTTCATTTAAACATTGAGAATCCTCCACCTGGCAACTCCACAATTCCTAATAGACCTAATGACTCCACTGGCAGAAGACCCTGAACTAGTTGAGAAGATACAGTGACCTCTTTTCTAATTTACAAACATGCTTCCACATATACAACAAAGATATGCCCTAATGATTAGGGATCATATCCCTGGATTCCCACACAAAATTCCTGAAGTAAATTGGTTGAAAAACCTACCTACCTTTCAGGGTGAAAGTGTTGATGACCCCTTGTTACATCTCATCAAGTTTCATATACATGTGTGGAGGTTTAAAGTTGAATGGCATGAGGAATTTCTTTTGAAAATGTTCATGGAAACATTAGAAGATAAGGCAAGGGATTGGTATGAATGGTTAGAGCCTAGGATTTTTTTTTCTTTGAAAGACATGCACCAAGTATTTTATGAGAGATACAAAGAAAACTCTCCATCCTTATCATGGGATTGTTGTGATCAATCGCAAAGATTCATTCAATACTATTAGACATTGATGAGGATCCGTTTAACATGCATCCTAAAGATCTGTTAGAAGCCATTAAAGAGTTTCATATGCATCACAAGAACGTGGATCAATCAGATGAGGAAGAAAATAGTTAAGAGACAAAATAAATTCGTCAAGATATTCCTGAAAACTCAAACGTTGATTCATCATCCCTTGTAGTTGAGGCCCAAGAAGACATCCATCCTTAGATTCAGCCCTCACAAGAAATAAAGAGTTGTTGCACTTTTGGTCAAAGAAATACTAGAAAATCTTCTCCTTTGACAGAAGAGGAAATAGATCAAATCATCAATAGACAGTCAGCCTCTGAAATTTTTTGCAGAGAAGACTTTCTTGCCCATTCATCTGATGAGCCTTGTTGTACAAAGTTGGAAAGCTCTCATGTAAATCAGAATGAAGAAAGATCTGCTGATAATCCAGTATGTTTGATTGGTATCATTACTTACTTTGATGATTTTCCTAACTTTGATTTGTCTGATGATGATATTCTCTAAACAAAGGTTGATCTTGGAGGGCCATCATCAGTAGATTTGTGGGAGGAAAATCAGTTCCATCAGCTTCAAGAAAGTAATGAGCCCATGCAGGCTATTTACGATATTGATGAAGAAAGATTTAAAAGTGCAGAAGAGGGTGAAGGATCTTTGGATCTTTTCCCCACTTCATTACAGCTCATCAGTAACAATTTTCATGTGATGGGGAATCAACAACCTTTCATCTCAAAGGATGAAGAGGAAAAAAATGAAGAAATTTTTGAGCAGGTTGAAACCAAGGAGCCTTCTCTTGAAGAAGGGGAAGCAATGGAACATACCCCTGCTCAAGAATACATTGATATTTTCACAAATCTTATCCCACCAGATCAAAAGATCTCAGAGCTACAAGAGGGCTGCATTGCATTATATGATGAGTCCTCCAATTCAGAAAGTGATGAAGATGAGGAAGAGTTTCTTTCTCAAAATAATATTTTCTTTGATCCAGTGGAAGAGGAAGCACTCCTGGTTGAAGCCTACTTTCCAAATACTCACAACCAGGTATCATTTCAAGATCCTTATGCTCATTTCCTGCAAACATTTGAAGAAGGATCGAAGTTCATCAAGAGCAGCTTGTTGCAGACAACAAGAAACATTTTTGAAGCTGTCGTTAATAAAAAAAGAGAATTGGAGTGGCCCTGCTTATCCAGCATACTCAAAGAGATGAGCAGAAAAGGCCAGTCATGGGATCACCTAATTGACTGGATGTATTGGAAAAGAGATTTTGTAAGCTAGATATGTAAATATCTCAAGTTAGAGTAGGGTAGGTAGTAAATCTCAATAAAGCTCATCCTGTGAGAATTTAGCTAGTTGTTTTTAATTCCTGCAAAGTTCATTTCATGTGCAACTTGTCTTTATGCCATGGATCCATAGCAGACTAGACAATCTAATCCTGGTTTGTATGTGTTTAATTTTCTGTTTTAGAATGTAGAGAAAGAAATCTGCTAGATAGTTTAATCTTGGCAGATATTAGTTTAGGTAGAGAAGCTATGAGGCCAATTGTTTAATATGGTCTCATGGAGAAATAAGGGTAGCAGTAGATAGGTTTATTTTCCTGTTTGCAAAAAAAAATTGATGATGTAGAAGGTCTGCAAGTCTAAATGCACCTTGAAGAAAAAATGCTAGGACAATAGGATGGGTAAGTAGTTGTTTGGAGAAATGTTTTCTGCTGATTTATTATCCATCATGTTTGTGGCAGCTGATAAAAGAAGAAAAATATGGTCAAGGATCAAGCATCTAGCCTACTTCCAAAGATTATTTTCTAAGATTCTTGACACCTTCAAGAAGATGCCATCGCCATGTGGAACCACTGTTAGCCACCTATAAATTTTTGACATAGAAAATAAGTGGCTAAAATTGTTTCTGAGTCTTCAAGAGATACATTTATGTTGCAAACTTATCATTCTTGAAGCCTCCATGTGTTTTCTATCCTTTAGAGAACCCTCATTGCTGCTTCCATGAAAGAACCCTGCTGTTTTGTGAAGAAATTTCTTTCAAAAGGCCTCCATTATCCCTTCTTTCACTCACAAAAGAACTCCATTTTTCACCCTTATTCCCTTATAAAAATTCCACTTTAACCCTCCATTTAACCTATAAATCCTCCTAAACCTCCTTTTAAACCATATAGTTCCCTTTATTCAGTTTAATAATCCCTTTTTTCCTCTACCGGAACCCCTTTCTAAGCCTTAAAAACCTTGTTTTTTGGCTTAAAATCACCCTTTTAACACTTTAGGGCTTAAGCCCCTTTCAGCTTAGCCCTTAGCCCCTTTTTCCACATATAACCCAGCGCCCAGAACCAGACACTAGCCCTCATGCACCAATCGCAATCGAAGTTCCCTTTGTTCCGACTTTTCCTTTATTCTTCAATTTCTCCGATGCGATGGACCTTTTCTCTGCCAGTCCACGATTAGATCTCCACCGTTGATCTCCCCTTAGATCTAATGGCCAACAATTAATCACATCGCGCTCATCCTGTTGGGAAAAATACTGAGAGGGGGGGGGTGAATCAGTATTTAGGGAAAACTAAAACTTTTTACTTTTTCATGCTCTAAAACCCATACGCTACTTTGCTGAGGCCAACTAGCATATACACGCGGATATCCTTCATAAAACTCGCGTATACACAGAAATCTAATTATGCCATTAGTTCTTCACTTATATCATTCCATCATTAATTCATTAGATGTTCTATAAATAGTAAACATGTGCAGTAAGAACAGAATAAACCATCACACAAAGCATCACACATGAACACCAGGATTTTTTTAGGTGGAAACCCAAGACGGGAGAAAACCACCGCTGCAGTTGCTCAGCCTTCAATATTTTATTATAGAGAAAACATCTTACAACATATGTCTTTGGTGAGACTCTACTGAGACGCGGGCACACCCACACAGTGCTCGTTTACAGCCTCTCTGGAAGGGCTCCAACCCCGGCTCGTTTACCGGCCTCTCATGGAAGGGAACTACGGCCCCCAGTTAGTTTTACCCCAAACCACCTCACCTAGAAGAGAACTGACCCCTAGATCTAGATTTTACCCGGCCCTCACACCAGAAGGGAGCTACGACCCCCTGATCTCGTTTACCAGCCTCACCTGGAAGGGAGCTACAACCCCCTGACTGAAGGCTACAACCCTCAGCACCTTTATGGACCACGTTTCATCAATTTTCACACTGGATCCAATAACTTCAATAGAACACAACTTGCAGGCCACGTTTCATCATATTTTCAGATTGGACCCTCTTCATACATTTAAGCACAGTCAAACATCAACAAAAAATACCTAAAACAGAGCAGATCAGATCAGACATTTCATACCCCATACTTCAAACCCTAGTTTGCATACGCTTTCCTTTCACTATGTAAATGTCATCTTAAGTCCACACAAACAAGCGTATGCCTCCGCATATTTCATTGCACATACCGCTTTTTCTTGGCTAATGCGTATATACGCGCTTCCTCTGCGGCAAAGTAGCGTATAGATCTTCAATCATTATAGAGCAGCATACTTCTTCAGATCAGATATTCAGTTCAGATTTACCCTTTAACTTCAGATAGATGTTCGCCTCATTTCAGATCTAAGCCTTCCACAAACAGATCTAGCAGATACAAGTACATTCCATATCTAGATCCCCTTCTTCATCATTGGTGCATCATCCATTCAGATTTATCATTCAAGTGTAACCCTTTCCATTCAGATCTACTTCATAGAGAAGTATTCATTCAAGCTCAGACATCTTGCACCCACACTCATAATTTGCATAATGAATTTCATCTCTTTATATAGGTTTATCCTTTCTCAATACCATGAGCCCCTTTTTCAATACCATGAGCCAAAACAATACCATGAGCCAAAAACTACATTGCAGATGGTATTCACAGACGGGGTCAATTAGGCGGATCATTACCCAGCCACAATGGAATCAATGCCATGGTGGTTACCTGGTTTTTGCCCTTTTTGGCCTTTTTCCATACACAGGCTTGGAACATTTGTTCACCTTGTTACTTCGCAACTTCTAGACATATCCGCGTATGCCTAGAGACATACTCTTTTCATCAAGATTTAGCACATGTTGAATTCCTTTCTTCATTTCCTTCTGTACACACTGTAGATACATCAGATTTCCTTCATCAAGAACATATTCTATCAAGCACAACTTCATCTAGTAAGTTGCCATTATCTTTATCAAGAGGGTTGCCTTTCACGAACACCACTCATCATCATATTGCTAACAAAAAATCATTTACCAAGTCTATCAAGTCAAGAATAACTTCATCAGGTGGATTGCCATCAAGGACAACATATGTCAACAGTCGCATGTCTTCATCTTCATTCAGTGGGTTGCCATCAAGGACAACATTCTGCATCATATTGCCAACAATCTCCCCCTTTAGACTTGATGGCAACCACGATGGTGTTTGGTTACCACAACAGATAGGTACATGACACCATGTCACTCTCTCCATTTTTGAGACCATTCAAACACCATATCACTCTCCCCCTTTGACATCAAGGGCAAAGGGCGGATCAAAAACCAACATACTCTCCCCCTTTTCTCTAATGTAAAAAAAACATTAGAGATCCATTATAAATCTTGAAGTATTACGCTCCCCAAGTTCATCTTTGATTCATGTCAAACATATTTTCCAATGAAGTACATGACTCTATGACTTTCCTATCACCAATGACTCATACTTACATCAAAGATCCATCCAAGTGGATTTACATATGAGACTCAAGTACCCAACCAAGTGGGTTTACAAATTTGAATCAGCTACCCAACCAAGTGGGTTTACAAAATTTGACTCAGCTACCCATCCAAGTGGGTTTACAAATTTGACAAGTCCTCACATGACTGAATATTACAATTTTACATCATTGGTCTTAACAAGACCTTTTTCATCAAATTACAAATATGACTTTAAGACCAACACCAGAAAGACCTCAAGAGAGATCATATATGTCAAAAATGCATTATACTCAGCAACGCTAATGCTCCCCCTGAATCTGTGCATCCAAGCATCCTTTTCATATGACTAAGGCTCCCCCTTAGTTTGTGCATCCTGAACACTTTCACCAACAAATCATCAAGGCATCTTGATCAAAACATTAGAAACATAATTATGAGAACTGGAACACCACCAGAGATACCAAACAGTATCAGAGATACCAAACAGTACTGCAGCTGTGCTAAAGAGAGCTGA